>SNQJ01S0013675.1:155595-168136 GCA_010110895.2 Picea sitchensis | reverse complement strand
GAAAAAAAAAAAAACATAATTCATACTTACCTTAAGCCCTTGCTTCTTCTTACTTATGTGACTGCAAAATTTTACCTTAGGGTTTAATTCCCTCTATCACTTCACAATTAGGGTTTTTCAATAAGGGAACCACTTATTGAATTGGATCCAAACCCTCTCATCCCTGTCACATTTAAAAAAAAAATGGTTTCTGGTTATCAGTGCACCGCTTTGATTATAACGCATCGATGTTCTCACTGATAAAGTGCAACATAAGTGTTGTAATATAATTTTTAAAACATTTCGTTCATCGGTGTGTAATTTGTTTCAGTCATTTTTTCGTTCATCGGTGTGTAATTTGTTTCGGTTATTTTTTCGTTCATCGATGTGTAATTTGTTTCAGTTATTTAATATAGTCACAATACTATTGTCGATACATATTGCACCATTGTAGTTTAAAGTATGTTTTTTTTTTTTATATATATTTTTTCATGTCAGTGTGTTTCTTGTATCGAATGCACTGGTGCTTTCATATTTTTTTTTTAGCTGAAACCTATGTGATTTATTTATAAAATATATTTAATAGCTTCTCTATTGAATGATATAGGTTGTATATTGATTAAAAAAATGTGTGAGAATAGTTCAAGTAACAAAAATTCTGATCGACACAATGAAAGCACATCCAAAAAAGAAAAAAAGGCAAGTTCTTTGTAAATTCTATACAAAATTAATATGTTTGAACTATATGTAAGTTTAACTAGTATGTATTAGTTAGTGTGTGTCATGCAGAGAAACAAAATAATGAATATCGATAAGATTCTTTGTGATCTAACTGCAAAAGCGTGTAAGAGCTTGATGGAAAAATTGCAAAAGGATGAATTAGGTGAATGAAAAAATACTATTCAATATGAGTTCTTTTTTTATTTTTCATTAATAATATCCTTAAGAATACTAGATAACATGTTTCAAACAATCTATTAATTCACATATGTTTAATGTTCTACAGGGACCAAGAACGAAGGAACAAAATGTCCTCCTAAGAAAATAAAAATTATAGAAAATGTAAATGATGATGAATTGGTCCTTAGCTCATCTGGAGTGGTGCTCGAGGTTAATGAAATGGGAAAAAACTTTTACAAAACTATGAGGGATATAGTGGAATGAATGTATAGATGTACTTTTCACTTACAATACAGAAATCGATCCAATGATTCCAAGAACCAGGTCATATCTAAACTACATGAAGTGTTTCCCAAGCAATGGTAAATGAGACCTGTCAGACTTGCAATAGAAAAAACATACAACAACAAAAAAGAATCATTCAAAAACTAATATTCCTAAGAGTAATTTTCTATAATATGTATATATTACTACAAATAATTCCTTTACTAATATCAATTTTGTTATCTTTAGTTTTCATATATCAATATAAAAATAGTTTATTGTCATGTTACTTTTTAAAAAAATATTATGAAAATTCCAAAGGATCAATGAGCTAAAATCCGAAATATGCCACTAGGAATGTCCAAAAAAGTGTACAAGGAAATGGTCAAAGAAATGGACATAATTGCATCGTAGCAGGGGCCATATCAACAACAACGTGCTGCAAATGTATGAAATCATTGAATTTTTCTATTAGGTACATATAAATACATAATTTAGCATCAAATATTAATTTTCAGGTATTTTCTTGCAAAAAAAAACAAAAAACAAAATGGAAACCATTCAACACATAAAACAGGACGACGAGGAAGAAAAGGGTTGATAACAAAGTTTGTGAGACATTTTATTTAAGATTTCATTTTTGTATATTTTAAGTTTTTTTACAATACCCATCCATCAATGTCTTCAAACATGTGCTAGCATACAAAGATGACCCATCAAAATAATTGATTGACATTAGGTTAAGTATGGGTTGTGTGTATAAGTATCTATGTTGTTTTAATTCTCTGATTTTATAATTAATGGAACAAAAATAATCCTTTATATTAAATCTATGATTTATTATGGGGTATAAAACTTGCAGGAAACAAAGTATGGAAATGTGCCAACAAAAGATGTTAGGAACCAAATATCAATATAGCATAGAAAAACCTCATAAAAAGTATTCAATGCCTTGAAAAAGAGATAATTTCAGATAATAAGCCTCTTCGAGGGGGAAACCTCCTTTTATCCCACTTAAATGTTCAAGTACAAGATGATTCAAAATGAAAATGTCTCCTTGGTACATATAGAAGACTAGGAGGTATAATTATAACTAATGGCCTAAAGCTGACATAAATAAAATAACATTACTAATATAATATGCCCCAATTAAGGGGTAATGATCCAATATTAGGGCTTAACATGACCCTCCCCTTGAGACAAGTGTTGTCTGCAATGCTTGAGTAACTCTGGATGCTTCTGTATAAAAGACTCATTTTCCCAAGTGTAATCTTCAGTCGATAGTTTCCTCTATTTAATGAGATACTATGAAATGGATCTATTCCTTAGCTGGCAAATTATTGTGCCCATGATGGCTTCGGGCTCCAATATGATTTTTCCTTCCTCTTCAAGTTATGGAAATATAGTTTTATCTGGGATCTTGTCACCTATAACCTTCTTTAAGCATGAAACATGGAAAACTGGGTGTACTTGTGAAGATGCAGACAACTCCAATTTTTATGCCATAGTACCAATATTTTGCAACACCTTATAAGGGCCATAGTACTTTGGTGATAGTTTATTATCCTTCTTGTCTTGCTTGAGGGACATCTGTTTGTATGGTTGTAGTCTTAAAAGCACCCAATCCCCTACTTCAAAAATTCTTTCAATACGATGTTGATCTGCTTGTTGTTCATGTGACTCTGTGCCATGGTCAGGTTGTTCTTTAATATTTGGAGAACTTGTTGTTGATTCTTGATGTGATCTTCCACTGCTTGAACCTTAGATTTTTATTTTAGAGAAGAAGTGATGGAAGGAGGTGGTATCATTTTTATTTTAGGAGAAGAAGTTTACGGAAGGAGGTGGTATCCATAAAGTGCCATAAATGGTGTTTGGCTTTGCTGGGTGATGAAAGGAAGTGTTACAATCACCTTTCATTCCTCGCCAAGAATAACCATTTGAACTATCAGGGTTTGTTTACTGAGACATAAATTGTATATATCTTCCATACATTTGTTCATCACTATCTCGGTTTGTCCACCGGATTGAGGATGATAGGATGAGCTATGAGCCAATTATACCAACAGAAAATAATTCTGTCCAAAAATGTTTAGTGAAGATGTGATCTTTGTCACTTACAGTAATCTTTGGGATGTCATGTAGATTTTGAGTTGTCTCCTTGAATGTGGTGGCAAATGTACTAGTTTTGAAGGGGTGAGGGAGTGCACGAAAGTGTGTGTACTTTGTCAGTGTATCAACAATGGCCATGATGACACTATTTCCTTAATATTTTTTTAACCCTGTTATGAAATCCATGAAACCCTCCTCCTCCCAACACTCCACCATGGACATATTGTAAAGACCTAGGGTCTTAATTGTTTCACCTTATTTGGTTGGAAAACCAAACATTCTGCCACAAACCTTGAATATCAGTTTTAAGGACATCCTAAAAAATCCTTTTTAACTCTATGGTAGGTTTTCAGAATCCCGAGTGCCTCCTACTAGAGAGGTGTGTGCAATTCCAATAATACCTATTATTTGAGTTGGGAGTTCCATGGCAAATATAATGCATCTTGTAAATTCATAGTGAATCATTTTTCCATAAATGTATCTGATGCACTAGAACTTACCGCAGTCCCTATTGGAATGAGAGTCCACATTTTTTCGCCATTCTTCCATTCATCCCTACTTCTATTATCCAATCAGGGTTGGATGATCGAGATAGCATAGGAAAGGCCTCAACATCTTCTATCCTTTCTTGAGAGTGCATCCGCTTTACAACATTTTGCTTCCCTTTATATAGACATTTCAAAATCATAACCCAATATCTTGGTTACCCATTTTGTTGTTCTTTGAAGATAGTCTTGTTCCAAGAAGTATTTAATACTATCATGACTTGTTTATCTTTAAAGCGCCTACCTATTAGGTATGATCATTTCCTTCCACTGCATGTAGTATTGCCATCATTTCTTCCTCATAAATGGGCTCTGTAAGTCCTTTTCCTGAGTGGGTCAATTTCCAAAATCTAGGGGCCCCTCTCTTACATTAGGACAACACTCAATCTCCATTTCCCGAGGCATCACATCTCCACAATAAAGGCTTTTGGGGAAGTCCTATGGCCGATAGGAGCTTTACACATCACCTTCTTAAGTTGTTCAAAAGCTTTAGCTCCTGCACAGAGTCCATGAAAATGCATCCTTCTTAGTTAGTGTCAGTAAAGGTGTTTCTATTCTTCCATAGTTCTAAACAAACTTGTGGTAGTAAATTGTCAAACCCAAAACTTTAAGATTCTTCAATGTTTTGGGAATCGCACTGCCCATCATGGCCTTAATCTTGTTAGGGTCTACTCTGACAATCTGCTGAAACATATTTTAAATTTTAATCAAGACAAAGCTCTTCCTTTTTCGGGTTTCGCTTTTCAATGCTTAACCCTCAGCTTTTCCAGTACAAGACTAAATCCTGACAAACCTTTCTCTAGTAATAATTAAAGGGAAAAAATTAGAAATGTTTTAAAAGAACCATCACACTTTCTATAAAGTCGTTTTTTGACTGGCGATAGGTTTAAAACCTAAGGGAGTTAAGACTAATAAAAAAATAAAAAAAGGTTTTCAGATTTGGGGTTTATTAAGAACATAGGTTTTAATACATAATAAAATCACGAAAACCCGATCCCCGATTTCTTGAAAAGTTGAAATAAATAATTATCAAAAAGTAAATTAATCGTTTCACAATTTCGAAATCGGGATTCAGTGATAACATGCCTCTTGTCAACATGATCCTCAAATCCCGAATGCAAAGTCCCGAATTTAACTGTGAAGAATTAATCATGTTTTGTAAGTTAGTCCTTAATCCTCATTATTTAATTCACTAAAACAAAAAATTACTGCTTAACTTAATGATTTCGTGAATTTCAAAATCGTGATTTGATATGACATACTTCTTGTCAACATGATCCCCAAACTCGGTAAGTTTACTAATTGATTAATTATTTCCACTAAACGTGAATTTAAGTCCTAATTTAATTCATATTGTGATTTCGCACTGGAAATCAAGATCTGATAAATATAATTTTGTCAACATCGATCCCCGAAATACTGAAACATGAAATCTTGACTCTTGATCTGTGATTAGTCTAAATTAATTATGTTTTGAAAGCATGATTAATGACAATCAAAAATTTTAAGGGTTTATTCACGTTTCAGTTTCCGATTGAATGAAATATTCTGATTTTTTAATTCAAAAGCGCCAAATGCTGTACACTTTAATAGCAAAGAATGAATTAGTGTTATGACACTAATGCGTATCTTAGTAAATATCAACTGCATTAAATGTATTGAATTCAACCATTAAATGTATTGAATTATTGTCAGCTGCGTCAGTCCCTTCATCATTAAATGAATTAAAGAGAGTTTGAAGGTCTGAGTTTCGCAACATATTCTATTTCATACTATCATGTAAGATATAATTTCAAATGAGCTCATATAATTCTCTCCTCGTGATGTGCTCTTTCCTAAATGCACATAAAGTCATGGCAATCAAGAAAGCATTTGAAGAAGAGATGATACAGAGAGATGCGTGAATCTAGAAGAAGATATCATATCAGTAGTACAACCACCACACACCATCGCATCCAATTAAATCCTAGAGACAAATATATGAACTCCTAGATGACAAAATCAAGAATTCTCCTACTAATTCCAAGAATCACTTTCAGGATATAGCAAAATCAAAGCTTCATAAGATCACGGCCTTTATGGTATACAAATAACATGATCAATCAGCTCTTGAAGGTTTATATCCCTACAAGAAGAATTTTGAATGATCAAGGGGTCATTGTCAACTCATTCAAAGCCGTGAGTATTACACAAGTAATGTGTAAACTCTCACCAAATCCTAAATATATTTATAATGCTGAGTTTTTTAGCTAAATTTCAAAGGAAGGAGTGTATCAAGGCATTTAATCCTATCCCCGATTTGATTAGAGATTGGTGTGGAGATGTCCATCAAAGTTTAGGGCCGAGTACCCATGGGGTTTATGACACAATATCTTTGAACGAACATGGTCTATGTAGCCATTATATTGTGTAGACTTTTCAGGAAAAAGACTCCCCTCGGCCATTTTCCCAGCATGTAGATTGGGTGCCCTTTTAGAAGAAGCATCAGAGGGGTACACTTTAACTGGAGTAAAATTTTGTCTGACAATCCCAGCCCAAGCAGTTTTAAATTATAGAGTTGTGGCATCTGAAAGGTCACTGCTGGCCTTTTATATGTCACTGCATATCATAGATGATTTTCTAGACCTTTTACCCTGATGAATTGGAGTTAGAACACAGCTTTCCCCGAGCCCATTCATGAGTATAATTCTATGCTTTGGGAAGAAATGCTAAGAATGCATTTTACAAAATTTGTCATTTTGTAATAATCCCAATGCATAAAATGTTTCAGATGTATCGCGGAACCCTCAGATTTCCTCTCGAAAGGCCTAAAAAATATCAGCAATAGTTGATTAGTTTGTTGATGAAAACTTCTCTTACATTAGTGTTTATGGGTGCTCATTTCCTCACTACTTCCTAAAATTCCTCCCTTTGGAGCAGATCTAGTATGAGGGAGGTAGCATATCAAATAGTGAAAGGTGGTATTGGGATAGAGCTAAAAGTAGCTCAAAAAAAATCCTGGCCAATCTTCCCTATGTATGTTGGGAAATTTTCATTACAAAACCTTGGCCGTCTTAAAGTGGGAAGCAGAGGCATTAGAGGAGATAAAACTAGATATTGAGTACAAAACGCATGACCCTTATCAACTAGAAGAAGACATTTGATGCATCAGAATTGGAAATCTTTTATGAACATGAAAATGTTTTATGATGATATATTCAAGGAGTTTAAAACTTACGAGTAGGTACTAAATGTGGCAATGTGCCTTATCAATTGATTTATAGATCACTCATGTCTTTCCAAAGTCATAGGTGAAGTTGTTTGCCAAACATATTGCAAGGTGAGTCCACAACCCCTCCTCCAGATTAGGAAGGGCCTCCTCCAGGTTTTGAAACAGACATATAGGATAAAGCAAATACAAGTGTAAAAATGAAGGAAATCGAATTACTCTATAAGAAACAGAAGTTCCTCACATAGAAAAAATCAGAGGTGGAAAGGAAAAAAAGAGTTGGAAATACCCTCAAAAATCCCTGAAAATATTCCCCAAAAAGTAGGAGGAACAACATCGATGGAGCTTTGAAGTCCCATTACCTCTTTGACTCCATTGCAGTTTACTTATGGAAACTCAAGAGGGGAGCTCTATACGTAAGGGATCTTGAGCCTATTTCTAGAGATGAGATTCTTCCTTCCAATTATTTTTTCAGTAAAAAGATAAAGGCTATCCTAAAAAAGGAAAATCCAAGAGGAGATGTGATGATTAAAAAGCACAAAATCATTATAGATGGACAAAAACTTGTAAAGAGCTAGAATTCACTACAGGATAGTAGGCGTATCGAGCTTTAGCATCAATGAATTTATACTATGTGGGTAGTTTTACAACTACGTTGGGATGTGAAAATAACAGATGATAGATCAGCTACAGGATAAATTAAAGGAGACTGAAAGAAATATCAGTTGGGGATAAAAAAGGGTCTAGAACGAGCTAGATTGAATGACATTCAAGAGATTCAAACAATAAAAGAAAGCTTAGAGGAAGCAAATCATAAAATATAGGTTACTCAGGCACAGGTTCTAAAGCAAGAGGAAACCAATAAAAAATTACAAGATAAGATTAATTCCATTTCAAATCAAGTGGTAGATCTTGAAATTTTCCAGGCCCAGGCATTGGGAATACATATGAAGATAGAAGAGGAACAACAATGGGAGTATCTTTAACTGAATTTATTCACAATTACTTTCAGGAAATAAGTAAAGCTTTGGAGAACATTCTCCTTAAAGAAAGAGAAGTGAAAGTAGTCAGAGCAACTTTCCAAAAAGTAGTGCAATTGCTCATCAAAGGAGCAGGCTCTAAAGATTCAAAACTATCCTGCTTCTGTGAGAGAAGGTTAAAAGAGATATAATACTCAAGGTGTGGGAGGCATACCTTGCAGGAAAAAAAAGAATAACTAGAGAGGTCAATGATGGTTGTCAATGAATTTTTTGTCTTTAGAAAAAGTTTCTTTGAACATTGGAAAAAAAACAACTGTCAGTTGTTAGGAGAAATTAACATTATCAAGCACCAACTAAGATTCAAGGGAAGATCTGGAGGAAATGCAGGTGTAGATCCCAAAAATAAAGGTAATAAATGTCACCGAAATCGACAAATAGATAGTGATGCCGAACATAAAGTTGCAAACTATTAAGTTCATAAGGAAGATAATTGAAGATCGTTTTCCCGAATTATAGAAAAGGTTCTTAGTTTTTGAGGAAAAAGATATACTAGAAGCTCCCAGAGTTTTGCTGAAGTTTTTGGGAAAATGTATTAACTGTCTCAAAACAGAAGAAGGAATTTCATCAAAGTAGACATGAAAGACATGGTATTTCTGGCTTATTGGAATAATAAAGCTGTTATAATAGAAATGTAAATGGTTTGATATTGTTCATTCATGTAATCGTTAGTCTTATGAAGTTAGTTAATCACCAACGGAAAAAGGTTTGGTGATCATGCATAAATAGAATTTCACAAGACTCAAGAAGGATTTTACCTTTTGAGGATAGCCGATTGTATTAAAAGTTTTTTCGATCCATTGTGATATAAAAGATTTTGAATTCTGTCAACTTGAAGCTATGTGTCTTTTAATTCTATTTACAATATATTCTCGAAGTGTTTCTTCAATGTCTTCTAATGAATGATCAACTATAATTTTATTTCATACATCTATTGTAGTTTGAATTGGTTTGATTACCAAATTATTTACATCTTTTCCTGTTGGGATTTCTATGAAGGCCAAGGACCTGTGGGTCAATTTGAACGATCATATTTAATACACTTCATTGTTATCGCTTTTTCTCTTTATTTCCTATTGCCATGATTCTTTCGTGATTAAAGCTCATATTTTTCAAATAGACATTTTATTATTTTACTCATCTCAAAATTGTTTCAAGTAATATGAATGGCCTCAATCATATTATGTTATTACTTTTCAATTTCCAAACTATTTTCTATCTTCATCCCTAAAAATCACAAATAATTTCTAATTTTTTTCAAACAATAAAATTTTACTTCATGACTGCCCCAATAATGTACGTACCTAACATAGAACCTGACCTATAGGATCAAATTAGCATTGCTTTGAACCTTTTTTAATACTATTCTTCAAACAACAATTAACTGGCTAGAATGAATGTCTATGGGCACCATTGAGAGATATATCAACATTCAAGAAAACTAGGAATTTAGACAGAGACAGTTGAGAAACCAACTATGATTTATCCTTCCTTTGATTTTTACCCTTTAATTACCTTTATCTTTATGGATGCCTTGATGGTATACTCTTTAGAGTCTTAAAGTATAAACTCGGGAAAAAACACTCTAAGGATACAATATGACCCAAATAATCTACCTCCCTTTACTCCAAAGACACATTTGGATGGTTTGGAAGATTATAGTTGTTGCTCCTTTAGTAGTTGTAGCACTATCAACATGTCGTTACGATCCTCTCATAAGACTTTCTATAGATTAGTATATCATCAAAAAATACCTTAACATAACTTTCGAAGGCTGAAAAATGGAATTCACAACCCTTGAATGTGGAAGGTGTATCAGGCGCCGTGCATGACCAAAAATTTATAATGGCCTTCATGATTTCGAGTGGGTGGGATTTTTTTGGGAATATCTTCAAATACTGGGAATGCTTATCAATGACCTTTGGAGATTCGAGGAATAGATGGCTTAGATGTTTGTACATCTAGTGGAGAATAGTTGTGCAACACTGCCTTGATGCCCCTTTTTCAATAATTTGTCATGCCATTAGAGCTATCACCTTACAGGGCTTCCCCATGATAAATTCTTAAATCAATTTTTTTCCTTCCAATGAAAATTTCAGTGCCTTGGAAAATTAAAATCCATTGTTCCTAATGATTGTAACCATTGATTCCTAGTACAACATCTGCATCTATCCATGGGTATAGCAATCATTGGACTATTCATTACATATTCCCCCATAGTGGATTGATCTTATTGCATTTTCCTATAAATTGATAGTTCCTCCATCTACAATCATTACTTAAACTCCACAAAAATGGATATACAAAGAAATTGAGAGCTTTGGCTAATTTTATAGTGAATGAAATTATGAGTACTCAATGTAATCATCTAGGGACTTTTACCTTTTTCCTTTTGATGTATATTTTGATCTTGAGGGTTTGAGGAGTGCTAATTTAGCCAATGCATTACACGATATTGTGGGAGTCAATTCTTCTTGCATTCTAAATTGTTTCTACGCTTTCATCTTGAGATGGTTCTTGTCTTGTTCTTTCCTCTTCACAATCTATGTAGAATAATTCTTCTCACCACACTTATGTCCCTTATCAGACTTGCTTTTCACAATTAAAAGCATAAACTTTTACTTTTATTTCCTCTTAATTGTTGAGGTGTCAACCTTGTAGGCTATGTATGTTTTGGAAGAAGGGAGCATTGTTCTCTATAGATGTTAGGATTGGTCCTCTAGTAGCCATAGCCATATTTTTTACTTACTATTTCTTTTCTACCTTAAATGGCATTCTCCAATGATTTAATAGCCCCCAAAGGTGAACCTCATGTTGAATGTTATCCTTTAAAGTTCCTATGAATACATCAATCAAGTGCTCATCTAGGAATATCGGTTACCTTTATATTCATTCTTGGAAGTTCTCAATGTTCTCAGAAACTGAACCCTTTTTCTTGAAATTTCCATCACTACAGTAAAGGTATTCTTGTATCCCGATATAGTGTGCTATCATTTTCCGTGAAAATTATCCAAGTAGACAAGTGATTTGTGAGAATAAAGCCATCTATACCATACAAATTGGTTAGGTTCCTTCTAAATATAAAGAAGCAATTGGACTTTGTATGTATGACAGTGGAGATCAAATAATTGTTCCATCGAAGTATCCATGTGATTGGGTCCTTGCCATCAAACTTCCTCATATCAATCTTAGGAACATGGTTGGTCTTCAAACCAAAGTTGTAGTTTCTCCATTCTTGATTCACCTTCCTTGTGTCCACATCATGAATTTCATGGGATGCATTTTCACTTTCAAGTGTCTTCTCTGTTACAAAATTTTTCAATACTTCCATGATCTCCCATTTTAAACCCTCCATCATCTCTTGTAGTTCATCTTTTGTTACTATCCTCTTTTGTATATCATTTATGTTCCTACACATTTCTTCACCTTCATGAAGAGTCCAAGTAGGATTGTATGGAGGATAATTTTGTGTAGAAGTTCCCTTTTTGGGTGGCATGTTGGCCAAGTATCACTTTTGAACCTTGATTTTGAGGTGGTTCAGATAAACAATATTTATTCTATTATATCTCCCAATTTTCAGCCCTTCTAGGTATGAAACTTTATTTTATGTAGTTCTTTGATATTTCTTCTCTGCAATGCCACTAGTCTGATCAAAATTGGATGTACCAAGTGGAATTTATGTTAACTTCCCCACAACTTGCCGATTTTTGGCCTTTCTAGGAGATCTCACTTGTATAGCGTGACCCACACAAAATAATTGATATAAAATTATGAAACTTGCACCAGACATACTACAGACAGTGCACGAGCCAATGAAACTAATACCACTCAATTTGGATACTCTAGGAAGAAGTTATGATTGTTTTACCTGGAACACCTTCTTGAGACTAGTCAGATACCCTATATTACATAAGGTGTATCTACAAATTTAAGATGACCTAGAACCTGAAATGTTTACCACTGATACCTTACTACTTTATGTAAATATATTCCAAAGTTCAGGTTCTGAAATGTTACAGAAAATATTTTATAGCGAAAATTCCCCAATAACTCAGTTCAGGATGATTCCAGAACCCTATATTTTATACGTTGTATCTTTGAAAGTATAAGGCCTCAAGAGATGAATTTTGAACCCAACGTACCTTGATCTGTTTGCTAAATATACTCCAAGTCGTTCCTTCTGAAACATTGTAGAAATTAAGTTATAGAAAAAATTCCAAGGTGTCTCAGATGTAGCAATGAAACCCCAAGACCTTAAGCTCTAATACCATATGTTAGGAACCAAATATAAATATAGCATAGAAAAACCTCAAAAAAAGTACTCAATTCCTTGAAAAAGAGATAACTTCAGATAACAAGCCTCTTCGAGGGGGCAACCTCCTTTTACCCCACTTTAATGTTCAAGTACAAGATGATTCAAAATGAAAATGTCTCCTTGGTATATATAGGAGACTAGGAGGTATAATTACAACTAATGGCCTAAAGCCGACATAAATAAA
>SNQJ01S0013675.1:103383-123460 GCA_010110895.2 Picea sitchensis | reverse complement strand
TAAAACAATTTGTATGGGTTGGATTGTATGAGCCTAATACATCGTTGAGACAAATGTATTTCATATGTTTAAGAGTTGTCATGTATGGTTATTTTAAAGACTATTTGATAATCGATCACACATGCAGAATGAGTTTTTTCAGTCGGGGCAGCCATGGCTGAGGAAACAAAGGTAGAGGTAACTAGAATCGAGGCCCAAGAAGGCCCAGGTTTTCCATACATTTTTACGTTGATTCAGAAGATCTTGGCCAATTGTTTCATGTTGGATTCTTTAATTGGATTGGGAAGGGAATAGTCCAACCTAGGCCTGAAAGGCCTCCTTTTCAAGCCCCACAAGCACCTGGTATCCATGCACCTTCTCACGTCTCATTACAACCCAAGGTCCCTGAAAATGATGGATAGCAGGAGATTGTCCACCCGACAGTCTCCCAATGTTGTGGTTGGCCCAACTTGTCTTTTCCTACTCGTCTGCCTATTAATACCATTTCCCAAGCTGCCCCTGATCACTCACCGGTGCAATCCTCCCATGCTAGCAAGATATTGAAAATTGAGGCACACCATGCACTTGATAAAGGAAAATCCATTGTTGCCCCTTCCTCGCCCCCCAATGACTCTGACAAATCTGTGTCTTCCCGAATGCATTTGAGGGACAATTGTTTCCACGTGATCAGTGAAATTAGGCCTAAAGGTTCTACACAACCAAAGGAAAATTTAGTAAAATCAAGAGGTAACAAAAACGATCAAGGAAGGGTTGCATCACAGACTCGAAAATATGGTTTCTAGTGTTTTTATTATATATATTGTTCTATGACAGTTGACTTTGGGGATCTTTGGACAACATGTTTATTTTTGATATATGAGTATTATTTTGAAATAATTTCGAATTTCATGAGTTTTAATTGCCAAAAGTGAATATGTTAATGGGGGGCACAAGGAGGTGTCTTTTGCTTAACTCATGGTTATGTTATGATTGTTATGAACCAAAGGGAGTTACAAGGGGTCCCACCTACTAGTTATTATTTAATTATGACCCTTAATTATAATTATTACTTCCCCCCCTAACTAAAGTTAGTTGAGTCTTTTAACTAACTTAACTAATGAGTTGGTTCAACTACTTCAACAAATTCTAATTTGTTAAAAGCAAGAAGAAAGGGAGGAACAAGAGGAGGATAGAAGCATAAGCATTCTAAGGTTTTCTCTTTGAGTTATGTTGAGATAGTTCAGTTTTCATTCATTCATATATTCGTCAAATCCTAATTTTATTTTGTGATAGAAGGGTCTTATTGTAGACAACAATATTCATGGTTGAATCAAATCATTTTGACACTTGTTTTTTAAAGGTGTTGATCTATCTTTGATAGTCTTTGTAGACTTGTTTGTTTGTGAATTAATTTTCATGAATGATAAAGGCTATTGTGTAGAGTTGAGTGGGAGACAATCTGTGGCAAGCTGATCCAACTTTTAGAGTTTAGTTTTGGTTTTCTATTAGAGGTCCTTTTGTATGTTCCATCGGGGATGTCTAAGTTTGACTTTGGTCCAAGATTTTTGTATGAGATTCTGTAAAGAAAATGACGCTTTGGTGAATTGGAATAAAATAAAGGATTTCTTTATGTCTCATATATCTTGATTATCATCTTGGTGTCTTTATTTTTTTTCTTACACTTATCTCAACAATTGTTATATTCAGAAAATTACATAAAAAGTGAATTTCCAGCAAGTGTTTTGTTGATAAAAGACTAGCTTAAGCACTCGTAATTAATACTTGTGAGTTAGGATGCTATTTTTTGTTGGCTATAAACATAGGGTGATATTCTTGTATACTTTTCTTTAGCCAAGTAAAGTATGAAAATGCTTGAGTAAGATCATTTCATATATTTTCCTCAACAACTCTTAGTAGTAATATTCTTGGAGTCACCAACAAATTATAAACAATGGATTCGCCATGGTGAATGTGCAGGAGTGAGACAAGTTAATTGGCTATGGAGGATATCCTAGTTGGGAGGTTTTACCCACTCAATTTCTCAGCCATAGCTAGTTATCCACATCCTATGCCTCAAATTGATGAATGGAAAGATTTGCTGCCAAGATTTAATGAAGGTGAGAATGACAACCCTATTGAGCATGTTCTAGAATTTCATGCTTTGATGCAACATCTTGACATCCAACATGAAGAAATAAGTATGAAGTTGTTTATGTACTCTCTTCAAGTAGATGGTCGTATTTGGTATCACTCTCTTAAGCTTTCTAGTGTTTCTTCACTCGAAGAGTTTCATGCAATTTTCAATATTCATTGTCAAAATTTTTAGTCCTCTGAGCTAATTTGTCATAGTTGTTGTGAGGAGTATAAAGACAGTGTTCATGATACAATTGATTTTTATGAATTCTATGAGAATGAATAAGATTCCTTGAATGAGGAATCAACTCTTTCTCTTCCTTGTTCATCTGCATCAGATGAAAACTTTGTTTGTTGTCGCAATAAGGAAAGTGCAGAAATTGAGTCTGTTCTGGAACCCGATACTCTTTGTAACCCTATCTATAAAAAAATGAGATATGAGCAACCTATTTTTGACTCATATGGTGATGATAAGATATTTCTTCCTAGATTTAATCTTGAAAGGAAGTCCATTTTTAATAATGAAGAACAATTTTCTCATGTTGGGCAGACGATACCTCTTGGTATGGAATTCAAGACTCCTCCTTTATTTGATCATTATGGAGACAGTGATGAATATGCTGAGGTGTTTTTTGTCTTAGAAGAAAAAAGCATTAGCGACCAACCTTCTAATTAAAATGAAATCTTTTACCAAGATCAACATGATAAAAAGAAAGAGCCATTCATTGATATACATGAGGATATTTCTTGCCATCAGCTAGCATATGTTATCAGAGAAGATAAAAGAGAATTGGATCAACAACCCATATCATCCATTCACTCACCTATGCTTTCCATAGAAATTCAACCATATGTGAGCAATTGTAAAGTACATAAGGTTTTTTGTTATCAACCTAGTAAGTCTTATCACCTATTTTATGACCCTATAGGGGAGTACATGGAGTTGCATTTTCTCAATGTATTGAACCCTTCAAGCTTTATCTTACCTCCATCATTGGGAGGTAATATGAAGAATGTAATTAATTTGTTGTCATAGTTTTATTGTCCCTTGTTGATCAGTGATAGAGTGAATAAGTTTTTAGTTAGGAAGTTACTTGAATGGCTCTGGTGGAAGTTTGTTTTCACCTAGCACATTGTAAAAATAGGTTAGTTTAAGATTGTACATAAATAAGCTCCTTCTGGAGCATGTGTGTTTGTTTTCTTTTTAAGTTGAGTAGTGTACATTTCAGCCCGTTGTCTTCAACAAAATGTATTTGAGCTCGACTCCACAACCCAACAAATAAGGAACTCTAAATGCTTGTTCTTGGAAACTCACAGGGAGCATGGCATCCCCTATGGAGCCAAATGTTATCACATAAAGTTGTCAAGGTCACAGGATGACCAAGTATTTTGTTGCACAGGTAATGTCCAAGTGCAACGGTCAAAGGCAATCGATTTCGGTCTTGAAACATAGGTAAACAGGCCGTGTCATGTTTCAATGACGGAGATCCCAAGACCATTCAGATCAATGACCACGCTTCATTTCAGGGCCGCAACATGCTCAGGCATTAAAATCCTTGAGTGGGACGAAATCTAAACCAGGGTATTGTGAGAAAGCTATGTGGTGGAAGGTGGTAAGGTTCGGGCCCAAAAGAAATGTGGTTCAAAACCACTTTCAATGGCCCTGAAATCACGTGCTCATTCAGTGTCTAATCCAATAGTAGCATGTGGTCACCCCTTAGTTGTCAAGCTTCATCCTGATCCTGAGGAGGAATCAGTTAATGAACAAGGACTGGTAGTTGAAACCTCGACTCACCCCATAAATAAAAGGCATGGAGGGTCTGGCCATGGAGACAGAACTGTCAGCCCAATGTACCACGATGGAAGAGTTTCTCTACAGGCTCATGTTGATCTGAGCTTGCATCTGACAGAAGGATACACACACAATCTAACAGAAGGATGCACAGATGAAGAGCCTTGGACGAGATGGCCATATGACTCTCCTAGTGGTTGTCCATTGATCTGAGTATAAATAGATCAGTTTAATAATTTTTTATGGGGGATGGTTGAGCAGATATCTCTATTTTGTAATAGTTTGATAGCATAGTTGTTATCTGGTTATGTATGAGACATGAGACTTTCTCGTTAATAGAAGATGATTTCTTTCACTATCTCATTTCCTATTGCGTTGAAACACTCGTGCATGGATGATCCAGATGAGATGTTGTAGTTGTATTATAATGGAGGTTTGATTATAATGTTGTTATGATCTGTTTTAGTATTTTATTTCACTGCCTTGTTTCCTCTTATGTCTAAACACTCGTGCATGGATGATCCAAACGCGTTGTTGTAGTTATATTGTAATGGAGGTTTGATTATAATGTTGGTACGATCTATTTTAGTATTTTATTTCGTTGTTTTGTTTCCTCTTATGTCGAAACACTCGTGCATGGATGATCCAGACAAGATGTTGTAGTTGTATTGTAATGGAGGTTTGATTATAATGTTGCTATGATCTATTTCAATATTTTCTTTCACTGACTTGTTTCCTCTTATGATGAAATTCTCGTTCATGGATGATCCAGATGAGGTGTTGTTGTTGTATTATAATGGAGGTTTGATTGTAATGTTGTTGTGATATGTTTCAGTATCTTAAACTCAAGTTTAAGAGTGCTCTTGTGCCTGATTTCTTCTGCACCAAGTTGCTTGAAGGTTGGATGCTTATGGAAGACTTGTCCAGTTTCCTCCCTAAGTCTTCCTCCTTATCACCTTTAACCTGAAACCATTGATTGAAGTTAATGAGAACCTCATTTTCTTATGCATTACTAGTCCAGTTTTCTATGTTAAAACATTCTTATGTTGAGCTTTGTATATTTGACCTCCACTCATAAAACTACCTCCACAAACATTTTGATGGGTACAAGGCTTATCCTCTCGCAATATGAGGGTGACTCTCAGTGCTAACAATAGGAACCAAGTGGATATTCAAAAACACACTAAATGAAAATGGATAAATTATAAAAAAAAAAATACAGATTGGTGTGCAAGGGATATTCCTAAGTGGAAGGTATTGATTCTAAAGAAACCTTTGCTCCATTTGCAAGACTTGAGGCCATCAAGATGTTCCTCGCATTTTCATGTTTCAAAAATTTTAAAATCTATCAGATGGAGGTCAAGTCAACATTCCTTAATGGGAAACTAGAAGAATAAGTCTATGTTGAGCAACTAGAGGGATTCATGTTATTAGAAAATCAAGACTATGTGTGCAAGATAAAAATGGCCGTGCATGGTCTTAAACAAGCCCCCAAAGCATGGTTCTCTAGGCTTGATCAATACCTACAAAAACAAGGATATAAGAGAGGGACTACTGACAACAAACTATACATAAAAATTGAGGATCAAAACATGATTTTTGTGGTGGTATATGTATATGACAAAATATTTGGGAGTAATCTCACTACACTAAGCATAAAATTTGCAACCAAAATGCAAGAAGAGTTTGAAATGTCTATGGTGGGAGAACTGTCATTTTTCTTAGGTTTACAAGTAAATCAAACAAAAAATGGAATATTTGTTTCTCAGACCAAATATATCAAGGAAATGCTGAAGAAATTTCAAATGGAAGACAATAAACCTATGAATACTCCCATGGTCATTGGATGTAAACTAAGCCTAAAAGATGACTCACCAAAAGTGGACCAAACGATGTATAGATCAATGGTTGTAAGTTTTCTCTATTCAACAACAAAAAGACCTGACATCATGCAGGTTGTAGGACTCATGGGGTAATTTCAATCTCCACCTAAAAAAAATCACTTAAAAGAAATAAAACTAATATTTAGATACCTTCAAGGCACCATAGAACTTGGATTATGGTATCCAAAAGATAAACACTTCAATCTAACTGCATATACTGATGTAGATTGGTCTGGTTGCATAGATTATAGGAACATCGCCAGTGGAGGAGCATTTTTCTTAGGAAAAAGTATGGTAGCATGGTTAAGAAAGAAACAATGTTATGAGAGAAAAACTCTCTATGGCTAGGGTAAACCACAACAGACAGGCATGACTACAAAAATCTACCCAATTCCAACATATTCTATATAAACCAATGTGCAAGCAAGATAAGAAAGAAGCCTACCTCGTTCCAACGTTTGATGATGTTCCACTGTTGATTACTTTGACCCAAATATTTGTACTTGCAACAAGTTCTCAACAAACAAGAAGAGCAAGTATATAGTGATAATATAAAGGGGTTAGAACATTAGATAGCATAATCCATTAATAATCATTACAAATATGCCCATGGATAAGAATCATATATTTGCATGATACCAATTGGACAAGAAAGGAGTATTTCTATTAATAAATGATCAGCAGAAGAAAAAACATTACAGACTTCTATGTCGGAATGGTTCGAAACCAAGAAACCAAGTTCCTTCCAACTGGGCCTCCACCACTTCAATCCTCCACCAAAGGAAAGCTCATAGAAAAGAGACAATGAGATTCTCTCAACAATAGGGAAAGAGCTTGGGGTTTGAACACTGTGTTCAGACTTGAGGGACAAAGGAATGCAAACTCAATATGAATTAATTTCTCCAGAGTAACTTTGCTCTCAAAGTTGAATGATTTCTCTTCTTTTCCATAGCTCAAAAAGGTTCTCTTATAGCCTTGAAAATGCAACTGAAGGGCCGAGTCAGAATGTTTCTAGTATATGGAAGGCCAAGGATCAGAGATCTCCTGTCGTGACATGGAAACCCGACTTCATTTTCTATTTTTTGGCACAAATCCTGATGTACACGAGCTGTAGTGGAGCATCCTGCATATACACATGTTGTATAGTAGATAGTGTGCATATATGTGAAAACATATGTTATTTTATTTCTAGCTTCATCAAAAAGGGGATGACAAGTCTGCATAGGGAAATGGAAAAGGGCCCTCTATGAAAGCTAGCAATGGTGAGACAAATATTTCTATAACAAAAAAACATCCACATCAATCTCTAAAACAGAGGCATAATACATTGTTGTTGCATCCTGCTGCACACAAGTTCTTTGGATGAACCTAACTTTAGAAGACCTAAAAATAATTTATAATAATCCCATTGCTATTAACTGTGATAACACTAGTTCCATAAGTATCTCTAAAAATCCTATCATGCATTCTAAAAACAAACACATCCCAATTAAATACCATTTCCTAAGAGATCAGGTTACCCAAACAATAGTTAAAATAGTGTATGTAGACACTAAAGAACAAATTGCAGACATTGTCACAAAACCTTTTCCCATGAGTACTTTTGAAAATATTCGACAAAACTTAGGAGCAATTCAAAAACCTCATTAAAAACCATAAAAAATGTATCATAAAGGGAACATGGTCAGTGGGAGAATTTCCACAGGGGGAGCTAAGAAATATCCCCTCTTCCATTGCTGTCAAAGGGGGAGGAAATTGATAAAAGAAAAAATTTCAAAAAGAAAAAGGTTTCCATCAATGCCAAAGGGGGAGTTTGTTGGACATATTTTCATTGATGTCAATAGACAATGCCATTATGATGTGATGATGAGTTGTTATGTAAAATATGCATAGGAATATACCTAAATCTTAGGAGAGGAAGAATATTAGATTTAATGAGATCAACACAAATGAAGAAACACCATCGGGATCGAATTCCCAATAGATCAGTGGTATCGACCAGTTAGAATCGAAGTAAAAAACCAAAAATATCAGAAGGGAAAGTGCATTTCATTGATGATAAGTTGTTATGATAAACATATCGAAAAATATACCAAAAATATCAGAAGGGAAAGCACATAGTAGAAACACAATCAGGATTGAAATCCCTAGAGTAAAACTAAAAAAGAGTCGAGGGAGAATCCTGTCCATTGATGTAGATTTTGGGACAAACCAAGACCGTCAAATATGGAAGTTACAGAGGAGGATTCTGATCTACATCTGATTGAGTCATGACCGTCGAATCTCAGTAAGGGAAGATCAATGGAGGAGAACCATTGTGGGATGCAAGGGTTGAAGTTAATGATCGTGCAAGTTTCATTTCTGAAATCATCCTCGATTGTAAATATACTATGAGAGCATTATCGACCGTTAGATAAATTCAAGGTTTAATTGGGGAATCCCACTTCGGGAAAATTGAGAATTAGGAACAAATAAATAAATATGGATCGTTTATCCAAGAGCTCATCACAACCGTTGGATCAAGGATTCACGAGATCCAAAAATAGTCGAAATCCTGACAGTCGTTGGATCGTATTAAGCATTTTGTGACAAAAATGGATCGTTAGATGACGTCAATATGCTCGATGTTTAATCTCTGAATCTCACTTCGATAGATTTGGGAAATGGGAGCATATAACCTAAAGTGTTGAATGTCAAAATGAATCTAGACCATTGATCTAGAACTGATCACAGTCGTTGGATCAAGGATTCATGAGATCCAGAAATAGTCAAAATCCCTACAACCGTTGGATCATGTTAGGTTGTTCGCATCAAAGAAGGATCATTACATGACATCAATATACTCGAGGTTTAGTCGGTGAATATCACTTCAGGAGATTTGGGAAATGGGAGCGTATAACTTAATGTGTAGAAGGTAAAAATGAACTGATCATATTCGTTGGATCAACAATTGAGATGAACCTATGACCGTTATATCTAGGAGGAGGACATGTTCCATATCAGGAGATCCATGTCAGTAGAACATGTCAACAAGAAAATGTGGCACAATCAGATGGTGACAAGTGTCTTGGTCTAGTTAGAAATTTAGGTTACATAAGTAATGAATCTAGGTGACACATGGCAGTCACTCGTCTAGTTTCAAGTCAACAATGACATCAGAAATTTATGTCACTCCGAGATTTTGTCCTTCAGAGGAAACCAACAACTACGTAAAGCGATGAAGGCCAGAGGCAATGTAAACTGTTGATATAATATCCTCTGGATTCTCACGTGACCGTCAAATCAAGAGACGGTCAACTCCGACGTTGACCACTCCAGCGAAAAATGATCCAAGAACATATGAAATTAACCGAAGGAGGAAGCCCCAAAGTAATGAAAACCATTACTCTGAAGAAAAATATGGGAATCGTTAGATCAGGAGACAATCAAATACGGTGCTAACCAACTCTGGTGGAAATTGGAATAACAATTACCTGGATCGCTGAACTCCCGAAGTGAATGATAACCATCAACCCAACTTTTGATCAATTCATGGTTGTCAATTTGTTTGAGACCTATGGACAAGCCAGGATCATCCATCTATGGAAGAAAAAATATCGATCATTCGATCTGCTTCAGAGAAATTTACTCTAGGAGGTTGAAAGATTGCATAGGTTGGAAGTCTCTAAATGTTGAAGTAAATAATAGTTCTCCATGTCATTGTTTTATTAATTCATAGCCGTTGGATTAAGCAGTGGAAGGATAGTGTAAGGATCAAAGCTGAACCATTGATTTGGTTCCAAGAATCATGCTAACCATTAGATTCATACTTGTGAGAGGTAACTACTCTGGAAGATTGGATGAGAGAGAAATCTCCCGAAGGCCGAAGTACCAGAGGACTAGGTTCTAGCCCCCGGTCATGGGTCACAAACACATAATCCATGAGGTGTTGAGTACATCACTTAATTAATAAGCTCATGGTTTTGCGCATATGGTCACATGCAAATGGTTTGAAGGAAGCACATCAACAAGATTCCATTTCTGCAATATTTGCAAAGACATGGAATCGAGTTAAAAATCAATCCATAACCTATGATCAATTTATGAAAAGCACACTCACTAAATTAAAATAATTCACAATAATGTTTGAATAAATAATAGAGATTATTGTTAATTTAATGAAGAGATGTGATGGTCCAAACAAAGGGACACAAAGATTCATATCTCACACTAGTTGGAAGAATATATAAACTAGAAAGAATGGTGATATGAAAGTGTCTATGTAGTCCAGATCAGAAGATCAAAACAACAACAGAGTCCAAGAAAAAGAACTGATGATTATGATGAAGTGAGGGTGGAAGGGAGGAGCAAAAAAAGATTCATATCCTTTACTTAATGGAGTTGGTGCTTCCTGGAGTTGGTGCTTCCTAGGGTTGGTTCCCTAAAAACAAGGGAGTTGGTTCTTCTTAGGGTTGGTTCCCTGAAGAAGGGGATTTGTGTCTCCTAGAGTTGGTGCTCTAAAAAGAATTGGTTTCCTCCACTATTTTTCATAAAAACCTTGTAATTCATATTAATTATATTTATATAATTGATTTTACATACAAGCCCATTGTTGATCTATTGTGGTAATTAACAAAATATAAAAGTAACTACTAATTGTTGAAAAGGGGTAATACTGATTCACCCCCCTCTCAGTATTTCAACAATTATATAACTTGAAATCAACAGTAAATAAGTGAAATACAAACTCAGATTTTGTACTCAAATCAATAGTGGTTAAACAATAAAAATACTTATAATTTAATTGAGTGATTGCTCCAAAAGCCAAACATATAATAAGATGATCAAATGGGTTTATTATTAACCCTTAACAATAAGTGAAATGCACTTCAAAAAAACAATGAAAAACTCAGGTTTTGTATACAATGTACCAACAAAATAATTATGATTAGATTGAAAAATGCACGACTAAAACAACAATGAAAAATGACATCATACATATGATCAGATTTTATGTGACTAGCTTGTTAAGGTGAAAAATCATCATCATAATCATCTCCATTTCCAATAGGATCAGAATCTCGATCACTTGTGTGTGCTTCTTCTTGATTTTCTTCATCATCCTCATATGTGGCATGCAATACATTCTCTCTCCCAATCTCTTTGTTGGTAATCAAAGTCTCTTCTTCAATCACTCTATCATCATCTTCAACCACTTCTTCGAATGTTTCTTGTAAATTATCAACGTATTTCCCATCAAGTATTATATTGAAAACTTCCATGAATTTTTGTTTCAAACGAGACTCTATTTGAATGACATACAACCATCCTAGGATTATTACATCATCAATCAGAAATGTTTGGTTAATTTGAATAGGGGAGACATACGGCTCATCCATCTTTGATAAAAATTGTCGTATATTTGCATGTACAAATACATGCTCATCATGTTCTACTATAGATGGTTTCACACACTTACATTTTAAAAATACATGACTATTGTCACCATAATCAACTTGAATAATTTCTTGGATGAATCCACTATAAAATTTATTTTTGGTTTCATGAATAAATTCATCACTAACAACACAATCCCAATTTTCCTTTCCTTTTTCCTTTTCTTCCACTCTTAAATGACTACCATAGGCCCACATTCCACTAAAATTCAGAGCCCATATATGTGGAAGTTTTGAAAGCTCACTTTCCTCCACTGTTAATTTTGACCTTCTTCTTTTGCATCATTGACTACACTAGCAATACATTCTTCAAATTTTGGAAAAGAATCGCCACTAATCAAATCATAATGTCTTTGTGTAATGAGCCTTCTCGTTACGACAACAGCCTCACATAACAAGTGCAATTTTTTTTTTTTTTTTTGTGTGTGTGTAGGAAGGTAGTAATGACATTATACTCAACATCGCAACACGACGACGAACACAATGCATGTAACTCACGCCACAACAAACATAACGACCTAACATAAAATCACATCAAGCACCTAGAAGCAATGTACGACATTCAACCAATGAAGATTAAGAATGACTACCCGCCCGTCCTACCCTGCAATGGTTAGGACCTCTAGGACACATAAGCAACGCTCAAGCCCAGGTTCCCATCAATTTTGACCATTTAAGGTCTCAAGGATGGCGACTGTTCTGAGGAATAAGGAGGTGTCTACATCCCACCCAACACAAGAAGACCAAGCCTACTAAGCTAAGGAAAATCATCCAAACAACCCAACACACCCAAAATTAATTACACAAGCAACTAGAACCCTTACAGTGAGAAAAACCAATCACATTGAACGTTTACAAACCAAGTACAAACATTAATTAATAATAAACATCAACACCCTCAATGAGAAGTGCAAGCTAAAAATGACTTTGTCAACTACCCAACCATTAATCAAGGTTAAATGGTCAATATCTATGATTTAAATTGACGTTAATTACAGATCAATTAACCAGTCTAAATTTAACATAGATTTACAATCTGACAGTAAGTCACATTTCAATTAGTCGCCAATTACAATTTTATATTAGCATTGAAATCATTTGTAAATTGCAATTAAGTCAACATGTTAATTTAATTTAACCTTAAGAATGCTCTAAATTAAAGATTTAACAATATACATACAATGGTACCAAGTCATAGTATAATTTCTCGCGAATGACTAACATAATTTAACAAGGTGGAATCATTAAATGCAATGCTTGTGAAGTCATTAAAATTAACTAAGCCTTTTCTCACGGTAGTTCCTAAGAGACTTATCAATAAACAAGGGAGTCTTTGGCATTATTTCCTTGAAATTCTTAAGAGTATTCTTAAGAATTTCAAGGAAATATGTAAGTAGTGAAAATACTAAAACAAGTGAGAAGGTTTAAACCATTACTTCTAAGAAAAGTATTCTTAAGAGTAGGTAATGAGTGCTTAAATTTGATTACAAGGTGAGTGGGACAACTCTAAGGTTTAACTTAATGACCAATCTTTTTTAACCCAAACTTTTCATTAATATTTAAATCCCTTCCATTATCAAACCAAAAGTCACCTTTAGAAATCATTCTTTTCAACGGAACTACTATTTTAGTAAACATTCATTGTCATCACTAATTTAATAATTAAAAATCATTCCTTTATAAACTAATCATTTGTATAATTAGTACTCATTGGTTTTTTAACTTGCTTATTAGTCCATCCCTATTGTCAAGTAATTGAAGAAGCAAGTTAAAGTTAAGTGAGTCACAATTTAGCAAGGAGATAACGTAAATAAATGTTTAATCGGTGGTAAGATTTAACTCCCTCCTTTTCTTAACGTTTCTGCTGATTTGGATTAAACAAAAAGGGATTTATCCAATTCACTCAGTTCAGCCAAAAACAAATTTTAATCTACTACCGAATGGGATTAACCAATATTATCAACATTATCATCAGAAGGAAATGAACCAGTAAATCATTATTGTCGACAGAAAGGAATCAACCAATATCATTGATAATCATCTACAACATAACGGGTTTAACCAAATAAGCAAAACACAGTGCAACACTCAAGGGAAAACGCAGCCACAACTTGAAGGCGAATCGTGGTCATTCCGGCAAGTGAACTCAGGATTAAACGACTAAAATCGTGGGTGAATTCTACAACAACACAGTCAACGTTTTTAAGCAATTTCGTGGGCGTATTAAAACAACAACTCAGTCAGTGTATCAGAGCAATTTCGTGGGCAAAAACAAGAAGCTCAGGAAAACGTTTTAAAGCCAAAAATCGTGGGTAAATGTATCCAGCTAAGGCAACGTTTTAATGCAAAAATCGTGGGAATTTACGGCAACCTCAGCCACATGTTTGAATGGAAATTTCATGGGCCTTCAACAGTAAAACACAAACAAGTTTTTAAAGGAAAAAGTGGTCAATTCACAGCAAGAAATTGGATGTATTGAAAAGCTAAAAACGTGGGCGAATTTCGGCATCACACAGTCCGTTTTAAATTTCAAAACCGTGGTCATTCACAATAAAACAATCATCAGTTTGAAGGTGACTTCGTGGGCATTTAAACAACAGTCTATGTCAACCTTTAAAAGAAAAAATGTGGGTAATGTAACAACAATCTCTTCCCATTTTAAAGGCAAAAATCGTGGGCCTTTAAACAACAATCTATGTCAATCTTTAAGAGCAAAAACATGGGTATTTAAACAACACTTTGGTAGTAGGATGTTGTTAACCATATATCATTCTTCAATATGGGTAAAATTGCCTCAAGTAAGAACAAATGCAGACAGAGGAATCAAATCATTTTTCCGTTGCCAGAATACCAATACAACGCAGGCATGAATAAGCAATAAAAACGTTTTTCCATTCCAGGAGACCAATACAGAAATGCAGACATGAAATAAATTCATTTTTTTTTTCATTGCCAGAATACAAATATAATGCAGATAGGAATAAGCAATAAAAACGTTTTTCCCTTCTAGGAGACCAATATAGAAATGCAGACATGAAATAATTTTTTTTTTTTTTTTCATTGCCAGAATACAAATCTAATGCAGACAGGAATAAGAAATAAAAACGTTTTTCCCTTCCAGGAGACCAATACAGAAATGCAAACATGAAATAAATTCATTTTTTCATTGCCAGAATACCCAAAAATTTGCAGGCACGAAATCAATTCGTGCATCCAATGATGTAACCCCAATACAACACAGACAACAATAAGAGAACGCGAGGATCCAATGAGAAAGGTCATGGAATGATTGCAGGGGTTCTATCGGTGAAGGCTTAGAGAAAACCAACCAAGACATAAGATAATCCACACGCAGAGGTCGTTGCCAGATGGTGTAATCAACAATCAGCCAGGGACAATCATCAAGGGTAGCTGGTGTTGTCACTCAGAACTGAAATGGGCTGCAGAAAATCAATCCCGAGGAAACCTCGAACCACTTTGGATCAGAAGCTGCCCTCTTCCAACCCGAGAGGGATCTCTCGAAAAATGTCACGAAATAAATTGAAGTAAGCGTGAAATGTTAGGCAGATTTATGGGTAAATGATGGTCTTAGATTTTTGGAGTTTGGGTGTTAAACCAGGGAAATGGTCCATTGGGCATGGAGTCAAATGAAAACCGAGAAAAAGAGACAATAGAAGAGATCAAATACTTGCAGAAAGTGAGGCAAAGTAAGTCTATCTTTCAGCGCTTTGATAAATCATGATGTGGTAGGGGAAAGAAAAAGGAAAGGCCGACGTAGCAAAGGATACATGCAGAGTTCTGAAAATACAGATTGGTCTTACACAGCTGATAGCTGGTGCATAGGAAAGACAATAAACATTTGCAGAAAACCCAAACCCTTTTGTTACAGTAGTGGTCGTACTAAAGTGTAACGAAGCCCATTAGTTAGAGGAAAACAAAATGTAATGCAGTCGTAATGGATTAAGGAAGACATAAAGAGATGGTAAAGACAATTTCAGCTGCATGTAAGGAAACACATAAACGAAATCCAAACAGTTTTAACACAGCTAAAAGAGAAGAAAACATGTTGAAAGAAATCGACTGTGATGAATCTCACAGTTGCAAATAAACATCTTTATTATTACTCCAATAATGGCTTACACAATAACTCAACAATTACAATGAATCTCTCTTGACAGAGATTTTTCTCCTTGTTGCGCTCATGTGCCCCCCCCCCCTCCTATTTCTTACATACATCATTCTTTTTAAAGAGAAAAAATCTAACAAAAAACTCTTGGCGTTCTGGGAAATATGAACCGGTTCGCCTTCTTTGGACTGTGCGAACGCCAGGTGCGTTTACCGTTACAGACATTTGTGTGTGCTGGCACAAAACTCGTTGATTGAAATGTACTATGCCATCCAACAACTTCTCTGGTAATCAATGGGACAGTCTGTAATGTGAGTCCACAATGTTTGAAAGCCTGGCAACCATGAAAGCAAAGCCACATGAATCATGACAATAATGCCAAATATCATCTCATACAACCGAGAAACTACAACCACTATCTCCCAAATCATGGTAGGCTGCAATAAAGGTCTCATAACTTGAGAAAATTGATATCAAACCCCAGCCTATTGGCATCAATGCCAGAATACTTGTGACCATATTCATAAATTCGAGGTTAGTGAATGCCAGCAGAATTATGATTACCAATAGGATGAAGCCAATGACCAAGGCTTGAAAGCTACGGTAGCAGATATGTTGCTTAGCAACATACTTATCTTGAGCATATGTTATGATCAGATAAATTGCGAGAGCCACGACTACATAAATCCATGAAACAAGGTATACTAAAATACTTGTGCTCTTATTTTCAATACGAAACCGGTACACAATACCATACTGAAGAAATAAAAAGCGAATGTCAATTAGTATTTCTAAAACCTTTCTTGTGCACTTGTTACTCCAGCAAATTTGTATGCTTCTAAGATATCATTGCCTGAATAAATCAAACCAACAGTCCTGCTATCTCCATCAGCCCGACCTCGAGCCAGTGAACCAATGGCTTCTGAAAGGCAGTTGTTTACTGTCTCCAATGCCATTGCAAAGGAACCTACCCGCTTTTAAATTTCAACAGACTTATCATAAAGACCAACATCTTGACATTGTCGAGCAGCTTCAAGCAAGCAATGATGTTGGGCTTGCCTCTCAGGCAAAAAATCTTCTCAGTCCGCCTTTTGATCTAGTACCCTTGGGGCCAAGCCAGAAAGGGAAATTCCCCCTTCCCATAGCAAAAACTCGGTCAGAAGTTGCTTCAACATCGAGTTCCTTTGCCACTGTCTATCAACACAGCTATGACCAGTCCATGAAGGAGCACCACCTTTCTCTGTGGTTTGAGCAAGAAGAGTGGAAACAAGATGGCCGTCCCGACGTGAATTTGACGTTGGCACACTTTCACAGCTGAGTCCTGTTTGCACATAGGATTCAACACATTTTCTATCTTTGCATTTCGAATGTGATGCCTCGAGAAAGGCCGGAGCCGCCCTGCCATGTTTTGATCCTTAGACCACTTGTAGTGTCATGCAAATAAGCATCGTCCACCATTCTTCTCCATCGCCACCTTCACCATGTAGCCAGAGGTAATAAATTATTTAGGGTAACGTATCTGTTGAACATGATTTCTCTGCACGGTAGCCTCGCATTTTTAGAAAAATGCTTCCAACCATACCTTAAACGCTACCTGACTATTCTCTGATCTCATTTCTGACCTTTTTGCCAGTCTGGATGTAACGGCTATTTGCTTCCTTCGACGCGCAAAAACCCTAATTTGCTTCACGTCCTCATAATTACGACCCAAGAGAGCTATGAACATGCGTCCGCCAGTAATTATTTCTTCCGCTCTGGCATGTCATCCGGTAACTCTCCAAGATCCTTACTAAGCTTCTTCTTTTCATTAAATGACATCGGACGCCTGCCTTTTTCAACTTTTGGATTTTTGCTCACTTGGTGAAGTTGAGAGAGGAACAGAGTTTGGATGATGTGTCTTTGGTTTATTTTTTGTATCTACGATTTTGTTACTACACTGTTGCTTCTTGGTCGGAATAAGCTGCACATCCTGGGTTAATTTTATATAAATTTCTTCTCCAGCCAACTTTTGCTCAATAGTTTTCCATTTGAACTCAAACAATTGACTCAAGTTAAGTGTCGTAATATGAACATCATTACCAAGAGGATTATATTTCCTTTCATTGGCAAAAGTCAATCTCACGTCTTCAACAAATTCCATTGGGGTGGAATACCATTCCTTATCCAACCTACTTTGTATCGTGCCCAAATCCATGGGTTTCGTGATAATTTTAAAATAGTCAGGGATGTTTAATTTAATTGGATCAACAGGCTCATTGAATACCCAACCAAATCTATGTGTCATGAGCTTCTTCAGCATATCAACGCACTGGCTCATGTACTTAGCAACTGTCTTTCTTTGGATAGGATTCATCTTCTGCCTCTGTAATATCGATGTCGGTGCCAACATAGAGAGAAAAATGGGGAAGAACACAAATCCATTTATAAACCCTAGCACTCCCATAAGTGTGAACATAGCAAAATAATACACCCTGAACGCATGATATTTGAGGAAAATGAGAGGGAATGTCGTAGCAATTTGAGTTCCTAGGCCATGTAGTAATGGCTCAAACGTCAATTCTAGGGATTTCCCCACTCTTTCATTCTTCGTTCCATCTACTACCAAGAAGCAACGTGCCAAATAAGTGAATTATGATGACATGCCGATCACAATCCCGAGGTTGACAAGCGACAGAGAGTTTAATTTGGCACTGATGACATGTAAAAAAACAAACACTTCTACATCCACCATGGGCAGCACTGCTGCTATCATTAATGCTATGGTAAAGATGCATTGAAATAAGAGAAATGCTACAAACACTCCAACTAAGGCAAAACCGACAACAGTCAACAGGTCCTTTGTGCTATGAAGATATTGCTCAAAGAAAAGGTATGGATAACCACATGCATACGCAAGCTTGGTTACATTGAAATATCCTTTGTTGGAATTGCCAATAACTTTTCTTGTCTACGTGATCATTTCCAAGTTTGGCTTTGTCTCGGCTCCCCAGTTATTTGAAAATAGCAAAGTTTTTGTGGCATCAATTCTGTAATTGGAATTTTTTCCCTTTTCCATGCAACTGAGGGATTCATTTGTGCTGTTATCGTAACAGGATATGTCCTGCATTGATAATGGTCTGTATGGAGTTTGAGACCATTCTTTTATAGTTGAGTAGATTTTTTTAGGAGGTATATGACTTTGCATTTTAGCTAAGTACAAATTACCGAGCCATGAAAGTTCAAGTACTTTTGGCTGTGCTGGAGCCCAAGGTTGTAGTTCTTGCATGGTTTCATAGATGTCCAAAAGTTGTTGTTGAGAATTTCGATAGTCAAGTGACTTCGTTACAATCCAAATATCATAAACTGGGAACCCATTCTCAGTGACAAGTGCATAATCATGCTGGTAAGATCCTTTCACTATTTTTCTGTATAGCTTGCCTTTATCTTTTCTTGGATGTAATCAATCCAAAGTGGATGGTTCTGATGGAAATGATTTTCCACCCATTTTATAGCACCTACCTTCTGTATCTCAGCAGTCATGGCCTCCTTGACAGTCTTTCAAATCTTGGGCAGCAGAGTCGAATCTAATATCTGTTACAACAGTTAGCTAACATGTTTGTCCTTCACTCATCATCCTCGCATAGGAAAGCAGGGCATTGAGATCCATAGGTATTTTAACACTAAGGCGACGACTGTAGATCAGGCTCCTGGACGACTATTCAGGTGAGGACTGGTAAGCTAGGGATGAAGGCTAAACAACCACAAAGGTCACAATCAACACAGCAAGGTGGTCTAGACGTGCGGGGAAATGAAGCCATGGGAGTCAATCTATCATCGAGCTAGGCTAAGAAAATTTCAGAAAACAATCTAGACAATTAGTTCACTTACCCAAGTAAAAATGCATATTCAAGCATAAGTTCTAAAACAATTGACCATACAAATGAAGAAAGTGTATTGTTGCCTGATCGTCCGCTCTGAATGACATCCTACGCGCTCCGTGCAACTCCCGCTCGCCGACCGTTGAGACTTCATCGGTACCTCCCAGCCAATGCTAGGGGTACGCTTCTTCCCCCTTAGCCCCTTGAGTCGCAAAGGGGCCAGACACTCACTATCCAGAGATTTCGACTAGCTCCCATCTTGCCTTGCAAGGTCGAGCTACCACTCCTCACCGAGCTGGGTATCTCAACTCCCACAAGTTAAGTCAGTCAAGTAGATATTTCTGCAGCGTAACATTATGCAAACAAAAGAGGATCCAACCCCCATCTCCTCCCTTCATTATATAGAGTTTCGTGGTTCCTTACTTTCCTAAAATCTCGTTTAATTAAGTTTTTGAAATTTAATTCCTAAAAATTCCTCCCCGTACAAGTGTCACCCATCCCCTTCATTCCTCCATAAATTAATTTCTTTAATTAATTAATTATCTTTATTTCCCTCACCCACCTAGAGTTACTCCTAGAATCACTCCTAGGTGTCCCCAAATTCTCTCACAGGTTTTAATGGCTTTCCCTATTATGAAATTGCTAGTTCAGTTTAAATTAGAAAGCTCTTAAATGGAAGATATTTTACTAAGCTTGACTTTCCGCTTTTCCCCTTATGTTCCCCTTTTCCCCCTTTTCATGTTTAACACTTTTCCTAGTTTCCTAATATTTTAGATTTTCACTCTTTCCGCTTTTTAGTTAGAACTCAAAAAGGCAAGTGTGGAAATTAACCCTTTTTGCCTTTTCTCATTTAATTAATATATCAAAAATAA
>SNQJ01S0013675.1:70317-103284 GCA_010110895.2 Picea sitchensis | reverse complement strand
TTTTTTTTTTAATAAAAAGGATAAAATTTTACCACTATCATGATTTAGACCTAGACCTTAATTTCCGTGATGGGAGACATATTATTAGGGAAAATGTTTTTAAAAAATCTTATCACATTGTTCATCCTAAGGCCGTCTAGGTTCATTCATTTATCAAAACAACGTGACATGACCTTCAGGACGCACTAGGTGCTCCAAGGGTGCCACTTGCCTCATATGTTCCCTTGTGCGATGTGCCCTTCAGGATGCACTACATGCTCCAAAGGTGCCACTCGCCTCTTTCCATTTTTCTTGCGCAACGTGCCCTTCAGGATGCACCATGTGCTCCAAGGGTGCCACTCGCCTCTTGACTAACTTGGTAGACATAAAAAACCCCTGGAGTCAATACTCCACTAGGTGAACTTGTGGGAGACTAAGGGCCTCTAAGGAATAAGGCCCCCGCCTTATTACGCACCCCTTAGAATCATCGTGAGCAACTGTCGCAGACTGCCCGTGCGGCATCGTGGGTCCTCTCAAATTAGGTAAACGTTAACCTACAGTTCGAGCCACGGTGGGAGTGCTAGTAGGCTGTGGCAGGGCTGCTGTCTACACCTCTCCCTCAACATCTCTAGTAGTTGTGTGTGATCCCTTTACTCCACATGTGAGTCTGGTCGGCAAGCTATTGTCAGCCTGCATCATCACAAATCATGTTAGAACATATCCATATCATATCATCTAATCAGATGCACTAATAACACGATAAAACAATCAAACCCCAATGGTACAATCCTTGACTCGATCCGTATTCCAAGGGGTTCAGTCGATGCCTCTTCATCCTCGAGGTCCAAAATCCTTCATAGTCAGTCAAACCGAGTCAATAGAACCTATCTATGTCAATGCAGTTAAACCATGTCATCAACCCATGACGCCTCATAATCAAAATCAAATGTTTTAATAGCATAATAATCCAGATCAATTGCAAGCAAGTGTCCTCTAAGAATAAGTTCGCTAAGTGTGCCAGAGCGGGATGTTACACTTCATTTTCTAGGTCGATGTAGCATCCATGTTTGATTCTCTTGTTCGTATTTCCTACATAGAATATGAACGTATAGTATAATAATATTAATAATATAAATATTTAAATGCAATTGAATTAATAATTTTTTTTGTAAAAATTATTTTCACCTGCACCACTTATCGAATATAGATGTGTTCTGAAGAACATAGGCATGTATCACACTTCTTTCTTCACGTGGTATCTTAAATAACCTTCCATTTCCTTCTAATACTTCACTTGCAACTCTCTCATATTCCTCATCCCATACAGGTTGATTGTCACTTTTAAAATTCTTCATATATTCTGTGCAAAATCCCACGGCCTCTTGCATTCAATATCCCTTAGACATGCTACCTTCTAGTTTTTCCCTAGTACGAAGAGTTTTTTTCAAAACCTTCGTATATCTTTCTATAGGATACATCCATCTCATTCTTATCAAGCCACAATGATCTAGCTCATATTCAATATGTATCAAAAGATGCATCGAAATGTTAAATATTTTAGGTGGAAATTCACGTTCCAATAGACAAAGGACTTCAACAACCTCTTGCCTCAAACTATCAAAGTTTGAAGTATCTAACACATGTAAACTCATTCTCTTTAATATTAGACCCAACCTTATAATTGTCAATCTTTGTCCCTTTGCCAAACTTGATATATTCACCACTATAGGTAAAATATTGTTGATTATGACATGATAGTCATGGGTCTTGAGACCTCTTAAGATATTCATGTTAGTTTGGCTTCTGAGATTAATACTTATATATCCAATGGGAAAGTGAGTATAAGAAATCAAATTTAAGAATTTTNCTATAGGTAAAATATTGTTGATTATGACATGATAGTCATGGGTCTTGAGACCTCTTAAGATATTCATGTTAGTTTGGCTTCTGAGATTAATACTTATATATCCAATGGGAAAGTGAGTATAAGAAATCAAATTTAAGAATTTTTCATGTTGTTCCTTTGTCCAGACATAAGGAGCACTAGGTTTTCTATATTTTTCATCATCATATTTTTCAACCCAAACATTTCAACAAATCTTTAGTTGTTTCAAGTCTTCACATGATGAAATAGTATCAGAAGAACCAAAAAGAGTTTCTATAATACCATAGGCTATATTTTTCTTAGTATGCATAAAGTCAACAATATGCCTGATGGTTATATCCTTAAAGTATGGAAAATTATAAAATATGTACAATATTTTTACATTGATTTCATTACATGGATCATCTCTACTACCACAAATCCCACCACTTTCAATAAACAACATTATTTTCTTTCCATTCTCAATAATGTATTCACTCGTTATTGGTAATGGTGTTTCATGATTCTCTTCCTGGTCATTGAAACATGTTTTTTTTTTATGATATGGATGATCCATTTTCAAGTAAGCACAATGTCCACAATAAATACACTTTTGCAAACTTCTTGAGTGACTCACAAAATCTTAAAATTTGTAGCAAGTAAATCCATGGTATCCATGAACATTGAGACCAATCAATGTGTTGTATGCAAAAAGATCATGAATCGTAAAAAAAAAGGAATCTCTTAAAGTGAATTTGATTGAATGAGCATCCCTTAATAATTCAAGTGCTTCAATTCCTTTCCACAATTACATTATCTCATCATATAATGGCTCTAAATAAGTATTGATTGTATCTGAAGTCACATTTTTCTTTCCAGGTATAATCAATGATAACATTAAGAAAAATGGTTCAGTTTCTAACCATGGAGGCAAGTTATAATTTATTAAAAACACTGACCAGGTTAATCATTTCATACTTTGATCTGAGAATGGGTTCATCCCATCTAGAGCCAAACCAAACCTAATATTACGAGGATCTTGGGAAAAATCGGGCCATCTGTTATCAAATTCCATCCACATCTTAGAATCAAGAATATGTCGTTGTTTTCCATCAGTGCTCTTATTTCGAGCATGCCATTACATAATTTCACCAATTTCTTTGCACCTATAGATTCAAAGTAATCATGGGATTGGTGGAAAGTGGCGAAGAACCTTCCTAGGAACCACATCTGATTCCAACCCTGGTTTATACCTCCCTTCTTGACATTTTGGACATTCTGTCTCACTTGCAATATTTTTGCGAAACAATACACAACCATTCACACATGTGTGTTTGTTTTCATACCCTAATCCTATCTTCATTATTTTCTTTTTACATTCACTTAGTTTTGTTGGCAATGTGAATTCAAATGGTAACAATTGACTTAATAATGCTAATAACTCATCTACACTCTCATTTTTCCAACCATGCACCACTTGCAAGTTTAGAGTTTGAAGGATTGTTGTAAAATGACTTAACTTGCAATTAGCATACACAAGATTTAAATCGTCCTCCATTGACTTGACCCAATCATCGTTTAGACCCTCATTCAACATTCTATGAACTTCAACCCCTACATATAACATGGTTGCATATTCATCTATGTTTGGTGCCACTTCAGTGATGTTTGGTACCTCTTCATCTCTCATACTATGCAATTGTATCATATCTTCATAATAGTTTATGTTCCAAGGGATTACACCACTATGGCCCTATCTTTTCATATGTCGATAAATCAAATTTATTGTTCTCACCTTTCCACCAAGACAATCATTACATGGACATGGATATTTTTCCATATCATTCTCATCGGCTATTATCTCATCATATGCATGGTATTCATCTGTTGTAAACCTTCGAATTTGACTCATCTTTGATGTTTTGCATTCCAATATTAATTTGATATGTTAATTAACAAATATTACGTAATTTAGATAGTACAAGGGCACAAAATCAACTAAGTTGTTGTTAACAACAACACCATTGAGAAGGAACTAAGCTAGTCTATGATTTTGCATTTTCTAATTGTGAAGAGAGGTTGGGAAAATAAAGCATTGCTCCGAGAAACCAATAGGAAATGAGAAAGATGTTGTAGAATGAGGAGTTTATTATCCTTAGTAGATCTGAATCCTCTACATTTTGGCAGTCTTGTGGAGTATGTAGTTCTTACTGCAACTTCTCACTCTAAGTTTTGGCCAAGTTATTGAAAATTAATGATTTTGGGGGCACTTGAAGGAGCTTGAAAGAATTTTTTTTGACGAATTTTGTCTTTTATTGCAGATTAATGATTTTGGGGGAACTTGAAGGAGCTTGAAAGAGTTTTTTTCTAAAACTATCATGCACTGAAACTATCAGAGTTAAATTTTTGTCTAAAACTATCATATTTCCATTTTTATGATATTAAAGAATGGTAGAAAGTGACCACACTTGTGATTCTAGTTTAGATCTACTAGCTTCAACACAACAACAACGGTATCAAATATATTGCTCACCATGGTTTTCCAAATGACACAGATAGGGTCTTGGAACCAACATAGACATAGATTATGGTGCCTCTAGTTATTATTCCTGCTAGTGTATCCATGACCAAGAGGACCATATGTGTAACCACAAACCCCTTCACGAGTATGGGAATATCTAGCTAGAGATGTCCTTATTTATGCAAGTAGTAATGATCATGCACAATCAAAAATACATGGGAGGATATATCTTAGACGAAAAATATGTTTGGAACCTCTAATCTATCCCAATGCTCCATCAAATATTCTAGCATTGCTTAGATTGCTCATTTATGTGCTTATAGGATTGCAACACCATTTTCTAAAGAAATTATATATTGCCAATGTTCATCAAAGTAGTAATAATATTCTTTGAATGTACACAATCAATTGTTGATGCATTACTCTGGAACCTATTATGGTATTTCTCTCTTGAACAGATTGCACAATGCTCTAAATTCTTTTGGAATTTACAACAAACACATTGCTTGAAATGTTAGGTAAAGTAGGAGAATAACTAGAACCCTTGAATATGAAAATGGTTTCATTATTAAATGTATAAACCAAAATGTGGTGGGGGATATTGTTTCAAATGGTGTTTCATAGAACTAGAACCCGAAACCTCAACCATTTCAAGAATGGAAATAAGATTGATGAATTAATATATTTGTGAGTCAGTACAACACCAATTATGGGCTTACCCATCACAATACATATATATTTACATAGAAAGGAAGTGAGTGATTCTTTATTTTTGAGTTGGGTGGTGGAAATCATTTGGGTTCTGTCTAAGTTGAAGAGATTTGTGTTTTGTTTTTGTTGAGTAGGGTGCATATGAATGGATTCATCCCCAATGATACTTGTTTTACTAGAGTTTGTTCATTGATTTTAGAAGAACCATGTAAAATCATTGATTTTCTATGGTTCTTCTACTCTTCCAGAGAAGAGTAAAGTCTTTCGAATGAGTTCTCTTGAGGAGTCTGCTGATGAGGGCCATGCAAGAAAAAATGGAAAGGCACCCCTTCTACTTCTGATGGAAATGGTGCTAATAGTATAATATTGGATGGATATAAACAAATCAAATATTCTTCATTGAGAAGAAGAGTTGAAGAAAATGAAATAACTTCTACAATTTTTTTTCTATCAAGTCATCTACAAATAACAATTAAGGGTTTACTTTCCAAGTTACTCCATCTAAAACTAGTTTCACAGAACCACCACCAACTCCCACAGTCATGCCATATCCTTTAGATAAAGGTATCACTCATCCTACAACAGGAAATATTACTCCAACTTACAAATTTGGTTCATCAAGTGCCAGTAAAGGACATTTCTTCTCTTTTTCTACAAGTGGATCTATGGATGTGGACACTACCAAGCCAAAGTTTGACTTCAAATTTGAACGAAAGAAAGAATCATCTTTCAACATTATTGTTGTAGTTGCAATTACATATATGTATACATATGGATTTGAATCTCCATCTTCAATATTTAAGGGTGCATCAACCTTTGGATTATCAGGTAGTGCACCCTCTTTCATAAATTCAAGCAGTATTTTCTCTACATCTACAATTGTTACCACAACTTCTACATACTTCCCATTATTTGGTGATGTTGTCTCCAAGGTATTTCAAGAAACCTCACACTTCATATATGTATATGGAAAATGTATTTTATGTAAGTCCTATTGCCAATAAATGTTTTCATACAACTAGATTTGGATTCATCTAGAGTGTTGTGATTGGATTATAGGGCTATATTTTGTACAATTGTATTCTTACCAGTGAAGCGTTTTCTACAAACTATGAAAGGAATAATTCATGGAGTTGTATTCATATCTCCTTTCCATCTCTCCTTTTGAATAAGAAAATATATTAATGAATGGTGAACATGATTTAAATAATCTGAATAATCTACCACCAAAATAATTTCTTGGTCAAAGAGATGTTTTAAAAGGTGATGATATACAATACGAACCTATGAAGGAGATTAATTCATAAATTGATCAAAGTCCAAATACACAAGAAACTATATATTTCACTAAAGAAATTATAGAGAAACATATGTTTGGGTTTTGTTTCTCAAAACCATGTTTGTATCAAGGAGAGGGTGATGTTCTTGAAGGAGATTTTCAAATCCTTGATGACATTCCTCCACTAGTATTTCCTATGTATGATGTATAAACCTTTGCTACTAAAAGCATGAACAATGTTCTACATGAGGTCTCTGTTGACTTATTGATTATAATTGAAGAGCAACAAGAGGAAGATTCATTAGAGGAAAACTCTTCACCTATTAGTAGAATGAAACTCTTATATATAGAATATTTAAATAATGACTTCATGATTGAAAAGAATAGAACCCTTTGTTTTGAAAACTATTTTGAAAAAAATAAGCATATGGCTCTTGATCAATCATATTGGGTAATAACCGAGAATGTACCACTAGTTTTCATGGACACTTGGAGTTTGGATTTATGTAATAATAAGAGTATGTTTATTGGATGTATTTTCATGGAACATATTACAATACCTGAGAAAGAAATTGATTCATATGGTAAGGAAATTTTTTATTACCCAAACTATAAATTGTTTTATACATTGTACCCTGATTTATTTGTGGAGATTGACTCATAGAATGTTAATTATGACTTCCATGTATTTGGAAATGATGGTTTAGTAGCATAGGAAATATATATAGGAAATGTTTAGTGGCATAATCAACTGAGAGATTAGGATTTGGAATAGGATTTGAAGGATATGGAGGATTAGTTCTCATCCAACCCATGATCAATTAGGAGTTTGAGGAGATGAATTAGTCAATATACCAGCCAGAGCCAATCTTTAGGGAGGGGATAGAGACATTCTGGTAGGGGCTTGAGAGATCCTTTCACCATTAGCTAGAAGCATTTCATTCACATTTCAACATAATAATTTCACCTTTATACTTTCAAATTAAGTCATTCGCCTTTATCCTTTATCCCCTCACCTCTCACGAAACAACACCTCACCTCACCTAAGAAATGGAAATCAGAACCATCGTAATTACCCTCACAGGAACTGAATCACCCACCCCATGAAAAATAAGTTGGTCAATTTCTAAAGAGGTGCAAAGTGATGGTAGTTTTCAATTGATAGATGTGGAATATTATCTTGATTTACAAAAATAGGAAAAAATTGCAATTCAAATTATGTCAAAAATATTTTCTCTATGAGGTTTCTTAAAAAGATTATTGAAATTAATTTTTTTCACCTCAACCATCTCAGAAAACCTATGATATTTCCCTCCCACCTAATTATTAACACTCCAAATGGTATTTTATATTTTCATCATCTTTGCATAGTTGTGGAAAAATAAGGTGTTTTCATCTCCCCGTGCTACCCAAGCTGCTCTAGTTTTTTGCCTCCATTTTGATTCTTCCTAGTCAAGAAACTCTTTTTTTCATGGCTCCAAAATATTTGAGTTACTTATCTCTTCTTCATTGAAAATTCCATTCATGTTGGGTTTGAAAATGTTATAAATTTCTTCTTCTAGTATCCATGTCTACTCTTATGGATCCTTGAATTTGGATTTGGCCCACTCAACAAATTTTGTTTTTACAATTTTAAAATTGTCACTAAATTAAAATGTAACAGATTCCTCCAACCGATATTCCATATGTTTCCATTAACTATCATGAAAATCCCTAAATTCAATATCCTTAGACCATTGAGATTTGAATTTAGAAGGGCTTGGGGGATTTTCATTTTTCCTCCCCCACTAGGAAAAATATGGGAACATGAGAAGAAATATGAACCAATCCCCTTCGAACTAATGTTCATAAAAATAAATACTACGGTGTGAATCATTTAAAATGTATATCAACTTAGTAAACCAAATGAAAGTTTTTACCATCATTGAATGCACAAAAGGGTTGTTGTGATATGTAAGCTTGTTTTAAATTTTATCATTCATAAGACTTCTGGGTAGCTATGGAATCTATGTACTGCAAGTTATCTTAATCTCTATGATATATTGGTACTTAATATTAACTTATAAATTCATCTTAGGATAAATTATATTTAGAAATCAATTATAAACTAAAACCTCAGCTTTGAATTGGGCTTGTCAACTATTTTATGTAGAATAGGCAATATTTGTTGTATGTGGCATGAAATATTGGAATTGGAAACCATATTATATGTCATGTTGATCAAAATGGGAACAATAATATGCAACAAGAAAGTCTTGAGGCCATAAATTCAAGTTTCATTACCGAGACAAAAAGATCAAGCAATTTGGACTTACTAAACTGCTTAGAAGAACTTTATTTAGTATTGGGATCCTTATGTGGGACACTTTTTTAGTGAGATTTAAGACCCCAGTGCATATTTTCTTATTTCATGTAAATTTTTGGTGTCATGTAATTATAAAGTTTTTGAAATGATAGTACATACCCATTAAGGCCTTTATTTCATTGCTCTTGAGGGTTACAACTATTTGCATATTTCCAGTGATGCATTGCAAACCTATTTGTGTGTGTGTCTCATATTCATAAAGATTCAAGGAAAGGAATATGGGGACATGCTTTTTGATAATCACTAGAGTGATTCATCAAATTTAAAAGTACATTAGGGTAGAGAACATAGGAAATTTCTTTTATCTCGTGTATAAATAAGATATATAGAGAACATAAAAAATAATTGTAATTTTATTAATATTGAATTATGACTAATAACAAATGAAGAGAATGAATCATCCAATCATACAATTTGAAATTTAAATAGGCCAATCCACACATCATATAATGATACATTCATATAATACCATCTGAAAATGCATTGTGACATGTCTTCTCCTTACAAGTGTTGCAATAGTCATTTAAAAACATTTAAGCTCAAATGTGTTGCAATAGTTCTTTAGAATCATTGATGTCAATTAGAGTCCTTATAAGATAAGGTAAGGTAAGATAATTTTAGTAATTTCCAATGAATGACCATAAAAGTGGGAGTGAAAAAGAAACTCCCCAATCGGTATTGAAAGAAGAGACAAAAAGAACTAAGTGTCTATCAAAAAATTCAATGTTTAACTAAGAGAAGATATAAATAATGTGAAAGTATAAGAAACATGATATAAATTTAAGAGTCTCGACACTGAACAAAAGAGGGGATGTCAAGGATTTCTAGTGCTCATTTTGGATACTAAGGGTGAGGCCTTCAAAGGCATACATAATCCCATGGAAGACATGGAGTGGACCGATCATCCCTCCCTGAAATATTAACTTATTCTTTACTCTCCATATAAAAATACATGCAATGTAGGCAAAAAACATGGGAGTGAAAAAGAAACAACCCAATCAATATTGAAATAAGAGAGAGAGAGAGAAAACTAAGTGTCTATAAAAAAAATGAATGTTTAACTAAGAGAAGATATAAATAAGGTGCAAGTACAAGAAATATGCTAGAAATTTAAGTCTCAACATTGAAAAAAATACAGGATGTCAAATATTTCTAGTTCTCATGTTGGCTACTAAGAGTGAGGCCTTCAAAAGAATACATAATGGTGAAAGGATATCTCAAGGGAAGGGGATTGAGAGAGCCTTTCACCATTAACCAGAAGCCTTCCATTCACCTTCCAACATAATCATTTCACCTTTAGACTTTCAAATTAATCCATTATCCTTTATCCTTTAGCCCCTCACCTCACCTAAGAACCGAAAATCAGAACCACTGGACTTACCCTCACAAGCACCGAATCACCCACCCTACAAAAACAAGTTGGTCAATTTCTAATGAGGTGAAGAGTGATGGTAGTTTTCAATTGACAGATGTGGAATATACAGTAAAACCGGTTGTGTCAAACCAAATTCATCATCCACATAAATATCTAGGGTTTGCAAATGTAAATATCTAGAAAGGAATATATCCCAATAAAAAAATAGAAAATACAAAAAGACATCTAGGGTTTGCAAACAAAATTGTATTTTCTTGTGACTTCACTGCAGAAGGCCCCTGCAAATTAAAATTCTTAATTCGCCTTTTGAGAAGTCTCCATGTCCTCTCCACAATATTTGTATCTTCCATGGAAGCTGCTTATATACCTATACAACCTCCAATGCTCGAATTAACTAAAAACCCTCTCCTTTGGTCGGCTCCAAGCTCCAATGGTCCAATTAACTAAAACCCATCTCCTCTGGTCAGCTCCAGCTCCAATTCATACCTCATTGAATCCAATACTGCTCATGGGCTCCAAAATTGGTTAGGACGAAAACCCCAAATACACCTCCCTCTTCCCCGTCAAATATTTAACAGGCACCCACTCCCTCTGTGCAATATAGGTCAAGCTGGAAAACCCCAAGTACACCTCCCTCTTCCCCATCGAATAATTACCACTACACCCACTCCCTTTGCACCCATGAATTAGTTTTATAATTACCTGAAACCCCAAACACACCTCCCTCTGCCCCATCGAATATTTACAACTGCATCCATGCCCTCTACACCAATGGACTAGTTGTATAATTACCTTAAGTGAGTCGTATTCTCCCACCTTCTCTGCTCCCTTGTCAAATTATGAAGATAATTGTATTCTCCCACCTTCTGCACCTTTGTCAAATTATGAATGTGATCAATACCCTATTCTCCCATTGCTTCAAAGAGTAGTCTAAATACATTAATTGTCAACATTTGTCATATGTTGTGAAATGATAGTAGGGAATTATTATAAAAAAAATATTATAATATTACGAAATATCATATATTTTTCATAACCATTGATTAATATATTTTAAATCATCCACATAGCTATAGTGTATATAAAGTTTGCAAATTATATTGTGTGGCTAATATTTATTTAGTTGTGTTTACCCGATAAGCAAATTAGTCATTTATTTAGTCATTGTTATTTGTGTGACAAATTATTTAGATGTGCATTTTTCCCGACAATAAAATTAGTCATCTGTTTAGTCATTTGTAATTGTGTTGCAAAAAAATAGTAGAATTTACTCATTTTTTCATGTCGTTACTAAAAGTTTTAGTCACGTAATCATTTATTTGTCAAATTATACTAGTGTATGAAACATTGTCACCATCAAAATGATAAAGCTAAGGTAGTGAAAACAAATGTAGTAATCCAATCCATCAATCAAGTTTCCAAAGTTGCTATCCAAAACACAATCCTAATCGATTAGTCGACTAGACAACAAGACAATGAAATCCAGTCGATCAATCAACTAGACAAGAAAACCATCAATATCATTAGTCTTTATCCATCCAATAGTCTCTGCATCAAATAGGTACTATTAATATAAGTATTAGTAATCAACTACATATCCAAACAACCCATTCAAACATAATTGAGTTGGTATCAACAAGTACCAGTCGATTCAATATGAATACATTAGTTGGGTTTACATATCAACAACTTCAATTACTCCCTCCATTAAAAAACAATGAGGGATATATAAGAAACACCAATATTTCAATTGAAACACTAGTCAACGAACAACCTAGTCAAAACTCCATTTGGTGAGCACCTAGTTGAAACTCTAGTTGATGAACATATGATACTCAAACCTTCGTGAACCACTCTAAATGAATCAATGGCAAGAAAGAGGAACATTGTATGAAAATACAGTTGATGATACAAATCTATGAATTACTCAATCATATATTCATATTGTTCCACGATCATTCATTAATCTAACCAAAATATATTATGGTAGTAATCCAGGTGTATATCAGTGGCCACCTACCTTTTTCAACTGACTCAAAACAGTTTTATGGCAATTTTGGTAATTTACTATTTTTAGCAGTTTTTAACTTTCGGGGCCATTTTGAGGGCCTAAATGAAGGTTTTTCGGGATTTAGGTTCTCAAAGATATCCAAAGGCTCTGATTGAGCCCCTAAAATTAATCTCCTCGAAGATACCCTTCCAACGAGCTATCGTGCGCCCCAGACAAAGATCGTATGTCAAAGTTACGCCCCCGGGAAGTTGATACACCAAACTACCCAAAACGGGGTCCACACAACTGTTGGATTTTCATCTTCCGGGGTTGGGGTTTTGTATTTTATTTATGATAAAAAGGCCTTTGGAGCCGCATTGTAAAATCATCTTCTGGAAAATGTGAGTAACCATCACATCTCTTCTCAGAGATAAGCTGCCACAATTCTAGCGAGTCTTTCACTCTATATTTTTACAGTCTTTGCACATTTTCGCTCATTAATAGAAAATTGTGTATTATTGTATATTTGTGTTTATGGTTGCATCTCTGATACATTTTTTTTATATTATTGGATATCCTAGATATCTCTATAAATTTATTTATTATATCTCTACTCTCATTTCGTGTCGAAAATAATCTGGATCAATGGTATCAGAGCAGGCTGCTCTTGATCATTTTTTCAGTGCATGTCACCAACGAGGTCCGAGTATAGAAATTTGGGTCTCAAACTAGTCTCTCTTGAAGACAATCTCTCTCTCATGACCAATAAACCCTCCATGGCGGAAGAAAAGAAAAACGATGGAGCAGACGATTCTATCAATCTGTTTCTTGAGCAAGCTCTCACACGACAGAGGGACGAAATGATGGATAATTTTCCCCATATCCTTCAATGCCTGTCGATAGAAACATACACATATTCATCAAAAAACCACTTTGGAAGAACCTCTCCTTTCAAGGTACAATCTAATTTTGATATTCCTGTATTTTATGGTCAGATAGATGCAGATTCCCTAGAAAAATGGTTAAATCTATTAGAAGGGTATTTCTCTATTCACCATTTTTTAGACAGGGAAAAGTTCACCTTCACACTCCTTAAATATCTCCCCCATTGCAAACATTGGTGGGAAACTTACTAGGAGCAAAGTTTCATAGAAGATTCTGGAATATATGGGGTCAATCCCACTTGGGATTTTTTTGTGTATGCAGTAAAGGAACAATATTACCCCATTGGCAACTATGAGTAGCAGTATATGAGATGGACCACACTGTGGAAAGAGAGGGGCCAAGCATTTCCAGAGTTCACCAATACCTTCCATACCTTGCACACCAAGTTGGGTATCAAAGACTTCGAACGACATTTGGTTTTGAAATACCGTGGGCCTCTACACAGATACATCCAAATTGAAATGGATTTTCTGGACATCTTATCACACGGTGCTACTTATCGATATGTTGTTAAAATCAAGAAGAAATTTAAGAACCAAAAAAAATGGGAGTTCGGGTCTACAAATCCTCAAAAACCAAAGCATGATAAAGAAGACCCTAACAAACAACTTCTTGAAAACTAGTCTAAGCCACATGAAAACAAGGGTCATGGGAAGATGAAGAATAACACTGAAAAATGGTGCAATTTCCACAAAATCCCCTGGCACAACACCAATGATTGTCACTCAAAATAGTCATTCGTGGCCGAGATCAAAGACAAGGAGTCGAACCCTGATTCAGAATCCGATTCTGAAAATACTGGTAAAATATAGATCATCGACACAGACCCCACTGCTATTGTCGTGACCACAACAATTCAACCAGAAGAACCAATAGATACTGAAGAGGGGGAGATTCTTTTTCATTCATAGATGTCGGTGAAGGGGAGCCTGCTTTATTTTATTGTTGATAGTGGAAGCCAAAAGAACCTCATCTTAGTAGAGGTCATCAAATAGTTGTGATTGTCGACAACACCACACCTGCAACCATACAACATCGATTGGCTTCGCCAAGGATGATATCTTCGTGTCAGCTAGTAGTTTCGATTGTCATACGACATTCATCCCTTCAAATATGAGGTATTATGTGGTTTTTCCCCATTGGATGTCTGTGATGTGCTCTTGGGCCAACCATATATGTGGAAGTGCCATGTTGTTTATGAGTCTCGACCTCGTAGTGTCATTGTTACTTTGAGGGTTCAAATCTACAAAATACGAGAGGTAATTCTGACTATTTTCCCACCTAAAACGTGTTGCAAGCAGGTATCTCATACTACCAAATTCAACTTCTTCACAGTCTGTTCAAAGCGTGAACAGAAGAACACCATTGCAGCCTCAGTCCAAGAACCTTCTATCCAACAAAAGAAGGTTGACAGGATTGAAACAAAGTGTAAATATTCCTTCTGCACATAGTAATATCATGTATCCATATTAGTTAAAAAGGTCCAACCATTCCAACCATAGGTTTGTGACAACCTTCAACAAGATAAAAAATGCAACTTCTCCAACAAGGCAAGCAACTCATCAAGATGTATATTCAAAGATGCATAAGGATGTAGGATTGATCCAGGTGGATATCGGTGTCCATCCACCTTTTTCAACAGGCTCAAAACAATTTTCTGGCAGTTTTGGTAATTTACTATTTTTAGCAGTTTTTAACTTCCGGGGCCATTTTGAGGGCCTAAATGAAGGTTTTATGGGATCAAGGTTTTCAATTATAGTTGAATGCTTTTATTGAACCCCCAAAATTAATCTCCTCGATGATACCTTTCCAACGAGATATCGTGCGCCCCAAACGAAGATCGTATGCCAAAGTTACAACCCGGGGAAGTTGATACACCAAACTACCCAAAACGGGGTCCACAAAATTCTTGGTTTTTCATCTATTGGGGTTGGGGTTTTGGATTTTCTTTATGATAAAAAGTCCTTTGGAGCCTCATTGTAAAATCATCTTCTGGTGAGTGCGAGTAGTCGTCACATATATTCTCAGAGATAAGCTTCCACCATTCTAGACAGTCTTTCACTCTATATTTTTACAGTCTTTGTACATTTTCGCTCATTAATAGAAAATTGTGTATTATTGTATCTTTGTGTTTATGGTTGCATCTCTGAAACATTTATGTTATATTATTGGATATCCGAGATATCTCTGTACATTTTTGCTATATTATTGGATATTTGAGATATCTCTGTACATTTCTTTATTATATCTCCACTCTCATTTCATGCTGAAAATAATATGGATTAGGTCGATGACACTAGTCCATGGTTCCATCTTTCATGCCTTTTTTGCAAAGTTTTGAAAGCATATTTTCCATTTTTTCAAGAATACCGATTCATGGGTAAATTAATCTAATTCTTATGAGGGTGATGATATGGAACATATTTTTTTTATGGCTATTCAAAGGACGTAGGCTCATGCTCTAGTTCACTTATAGAAGTATAACAACCCGACATATCAGAAACAAAGTCATTTGAAACAACATTCTCAAATTATATCATGTTAGGAACAACCAACTCATCGATATTTTCATCACAATCAATAGTAGGCTTCTATTATAGAAAACCAGTCTGAATTCCACCTGCAACAAATAAAACTTTCCTGGTTGTAGCAAGGTTAGGTGTCGGAAGTGAGGAAACAACAACATCATAACCATGACCTATTTATGTGACTTCATGATCCATGAGGATCTCGGTGGCCACCCACCTTTTCCAACTAGCTCAAAACAGTTCTTTGGAAACTTACTATTTTTAGTAGTTTTTCAGTTTTTGAACTTTCGGGGCATTTTGAGGGCCTAAACAATTATTTTTAGAGATCATGCACCTTAATGATAATTGAAGGCCCTTATTGAGCCCCCTAAAAAAATCTCCTCGTCAATACCTTTCCAACGAGATATTGTGCACCCTAAAAAAAGATCATATGCAAAATTTATGACCCCGGGAAGTTGATGTACTAACTTACCCCAACGGGGCCCACATGAATTTTGGCGCTTCATCTCCTAGGGTTATGTTTTTTGATTTATAGGGTTTTAGATTTCATTTTTATTGTAAAAAGGCCTACAAATCCTCATTGTACTCATCTTCTTGCGAATGAGCATAACTGTCACATCTCTTCTTAGAGATAAGTTGCCACCATTCTAGCAAGCTTGTTTCAGTCTGCATTTAATAGTTTCAGCATATTTATTACTTAATAGAAGTCCATTTTTATTGTATGTCTATTTTTATTCACTGTGTCTCTGTGGTAATATTATAAATCTGTGTTTTCATTTAGTTATGCTAATAAATCCGAATCATTTTATCTTAGGGATAATAGGATCAACAATACCCCGTCCATTTTTCCCAAGTCCTCCTTTGGTATATCCCATCTTGATAAGTGGTTGGGACCCAATACCTATAGTGTGATTCTCAAAACTAAGAGAAACAAAATTATTAGTAGCCAAAGTAATACATCAAGGTGTACATGCATCATCAACATCTTTCTTACAAAAATTTGGGATATAAGAAAGAGCATCAAGGGTTGAAGAAGTAATAGGTGAGACTAGCAACTCAACATCATCAATATTCTTCTTAGCATTCTACAATTGACTAAATTTTATCTCAAGGTTTTGATTTTAGTCTTGGAAGCCCTGAATAGTCTCAACCTTCTCATTCAACTACAACAACAAGGCATAATAATATTATTTGAAAGCCTAATATTCATTAAAGAATCTATTTTTTTATGATTGAAGAGGTGTAGCTTCTTCATGAATCTCAAAAACATAGGCATGTAAGTTGGAAGCTTCATTATCCAGTTGAGAATCAGATGCTTCCATCCAATAAATATTTTTATTGAAGTCATCATTTTCTATATGATAAACAACTTTCACTTTCTCCTCTATATCATCAAAAAGGTTAGACTTTTCCTCAAATTGGTCTGTAAGATTTTGGAAAAATATTTCCATGCAGCTCTCCAGGAAAACAACCTTTCTGGATTTATCATCTATAGTGATCTAGAAAATAAAAATATTAGTCTACAACTAATTCTTTAGTCCCTCATTCTCTTTTTGTAGAATAGAAATAACAGATTTCTATGTTATGACCTCACTACAAAGTTGATAAACAACCTTCTTCTCACAAATTCTTGCAATATTTTCCCCATCTTAATAAATTTTTCATAACACAATAAGTGATAAAATGAACTCAAAGAGGAGTGTCCTGGAGAAATAATTTATTCAAGGAAAGACTAGCTATTGATAATCAATAGTAGATCACAAGAACATAATTCCACAACAAGTGTGTTGATATCGACGGAATAATTCTAATACCACCATTCAACTTACACCAAGTAAAACCCAACAAGAACAAAATGTATTTTATAGTATTGATAGACCATAAAGGAAAAATTGACCACAAAGAGGGAGTCGACAAATAAAGAGCATGTCCATTTTTTTCAAACTTTCAATCAAAATCTAACCCAAAGGGTTTTAACTGGCACTAGGGAATCTGTTTAAAAAAAAGTAGCACACACATATACCTTCAAGTCAATAATTTACTGATGGATCCAAAAAATAGAATGTAGGTTTGGTCGAATATGGTTTAGTTGAGACAATAGTCGACAGATCCTCCTCTAGTCATAAAAAAACTGGGCATATATCTAATCGACAATAGGTTGGGCATGTAGTCGAGACACTTGGAAGTTTATTCAAGCAAGTAAACAATGAACCATTGTCACAAGAGAAGTGGTCGATCCTTGGTTGACTTCAATCAAGTCAATGAAGAGAGTTCCAAACAATCAAGTCAAGTTGAGTTGAGTAAGAGAACTTGTTTTTAATTTGTGCAATATGCAAGGATTCTCTTTTATGTGGGAGAGTTCAAGTTATGGTGAATGTAGTGAAGAACCAAAAATTAAAATTAAAAAAATCCAAGTTTTTGTCAGTGTATGCGTAGATAATGACGATGGAAGAGGGATTTCGTATCAATTTCCTATTACAATGTTACCATATGTTGGTATCAACATCCCATGAGAGGGTCTTGAAACTAGGGCACAATGGATTTGGAGATTCCTTTGGAGGGAAAACTTAGTTCGAGTCTAAGTGTGTCGAGTAAGCTCTAGTCAGTCCACTTCTAGTTGACACTTCAAAAATGATATCACATGTCGGTCGATCAATCTATTACATGCCAGTTGATCACAATCCAATTGATCACATGCCAAGGTATTTCAATGAGGTTATATTATGAAAAAAAAACAAATCCAATCTTCACACCTAGAAAAATTATAGATTGGGCCTCGAAGACAAGGAACATATCTTCGTCAATAAATGGCCATTAAATGTGAAACTCAATCAATGAATGGTAATTATGGGAATTCAATCATGGTCTCTTTCTATCTCTACAAAACCATGGATCACAAAACCCATAGCTATGATACCAAGTTGGGATAGGTAAGAAAAGCAGAGAATATATATTACCCAAGACTAGTGGTGGTGTGTAAAGACATCGTTTCATTGAAGCACAAAGAGCACATTCCATAAGAACAAAAAATATATCAAATATCCCACGATGATATACCAATCCATAAGGAGCACATATAAATAGGTTTGGACATGGGTTAAACCAACAATCATGGAACCATATCATTATAAATTTCTATGAAAGGCGGATCTAAAATTCAAATGTGGTCAGGATCAACAATATTTAGTTAGTCTACTCCCAAGAATGGTCAACTCCCTTAATCTAAAAAGGTGAGGGTTTCCAAGGAACTCGAGGTTCCAACACCTTAAACCTGTGATGAGTGTTCATACTTGATGGAATTGATGGTCAATTAAGTTAAGGGGTATTCAACTAGAATTAGAAACTGAAATAGTCGCAAGGTAATACCCATGCTGATGTGGATAGGTATTGATGTTGAACACTAGAGGGGTCAATTAAATCAAAGAGAAATGATTACTCTCCCTATCACATTTAGGTTTCACCATTATTTATGGAAATGGAAATTGAGATACCTCAACATTCTTGGAAAAGTTGGAGTCGAAAGTAATGAAGGTGCCACTATAAAGGACAATATGTCCCTTTAAATCAATTAAAGGTGGATCAGATACCAAATTGTAAAGGAGGTGGAATTCTGATAAGTATGGACAAGGTCATTGAGAATGAGACTCAAGACATCCCTTGGGCATAGCACAATTTATGGTTGACAATGGAATCAATCAAAATCCAACTCAATGTAAGGTGATATGATGTCAGAGGGACAATCATATATGGTGGATGTTTTTCAAATTAGGACTGAGGATGTAGTGAATGCAAATGAATAGGTAGTTGAGAGTAGTAACTTTGAGGATCATAGTGAAGGGTTCTAAGCTACATGAAGTAACACAAACAATGTGAATTATGTAGAGATAAGTTTCTCATTGTGAATTCTTCAACCAAGTGTGAATAGGACTACCGATTGGTGAAATGAAGCCATTAGGTGTGATGCAACAAGCATAATTTCTTCCCGTAAAAAATATGTTCTTTGTACAATTACCAATGAATGAAAAAATAATTGGGTGGAATGTGTAAACATGAATATGGGTTCCCTAGTGATAAAACAATGCATCCTTCTAAGGTAAGAGTAGTGAGAGAAAAATGGGGGGAAAAGGGTCCCATGGGTTGGGTATCTATGGAGGTAGGTGAATGGTGAGTTGATATGTAGATGGGATACTAATATTGGGGGAGATGAGGAGCCAATGAAAATGTGGGAATTCATTCAACATAACCAACCATTAAATATGTTAATAGTTGAGAGTTTGGGTATTTGAGCGAGAAAGATGATGAGACTAAGTATGGGATTCATTATCTCAGATGCAAACTACTCAAACTCCCATCCTATAGTGAGAAACAAAACGAATGTTTATTCACAAGGGGAGATAAAAAAACAATACAACCCATGGGGATGGAAGACTATTGTTTATAAAAAACTAGATGCATGTGGACCTATGTAAAGTTGTTGTATAACTAGGAAAGAATATCCAAAAGGTATATGCAAAGGGGAAAACATTATTTGATTCAATAAGCTCAAAGGGAATATGGTATAATGATAATTTGAATAAGTATATACCTGAAGAGAAAATATGAATGGAACTTCCATGGATGTTTAAGAGATAAAGGGAGCCTCTTGATAAGTACCTACACACATGAAATCAAATACCCAAAGTGAAAGTTGATGAGAAATAAAAACTCACACTAAAACAACTAGGAAAGAGAAGACAAATTTAAAGAAGAAATAAATGACAATCACACACAGTACATAGATATTTTACCCTAGAAACCAAAAACCGAGAAAACCAAAATTGTTTGATTGTATTTATCCTTGTTTTCTTATTCATTCAATGAATAAATAGTTACATGACTAACCTTGGTCTACACCTAAGATATAATTTCCATCATACTCTCTTGCTTTACACAAGAACAACTCTGCAACCAATTTAGCTTACATCTACATGACCATCAACATCCTCTTAAATGATTCATCAATATAATACAATTACAATGTGCATTATTTATAGGCTTTACAACATGCAAAACTATAAATCATGGTGCCCAAAAGAAGTTATATATCCATGTAGATAATTAGTTGCAATCCCGCGAATCTTAGGATTTTGTTATAGTCGAATTCAATTGGTTTACCATTCGAACTCTAGTTGGTATTTAGTTGGTTTCCACTCGACCTCCTATCACTTCTACTTTGACTTAACCATTGACTTAACTTGACCTGGTAGTTGATACTTCACCTAGTCTATCCACCGCAAAGAATATAAAAAACCAAAATTATCCCACTTGTTGTCTTATTTGTTGATATAGGAGAACATGAACATATGTTCACAAACCTAGGGAAACAATGTCCATTGCCTCTCTACACCAAGATAACTTTGCAACACTCACAAACTTGGTCAATGAGTCTGCTATGTTTTCCAACATGTCTACTTTCTCCAACAACACCTTGTTTATTTCCACCATGTATCTCATGAAATGGTATTGTACATAAATATGATTCATACTGGAATCATGGATGATTTGAAGGATGGAAATTTATATTAAAATGTAGAAACTTGGGCTAATCTTACTAGTCCTTAATATGAAAAATGTAAAATGTTTGGCGATAGTTTGGTAAAAATATTCAAATTTCTAAAGATTTTATATAGTTTCTATAAAATTTTGGCGATTTTTAAGGTAAAATAATTTTATTCTATGGAATTTGGGTGAATCACTTTTAGAAAAAATGGAAATTGGCAAATTGTTTTTGTGTTAAAACCATGGAAAATTATCCCATTTGATAAAATTAGCCCCTAAAATCATCTATGAAGTCTGGAATGGTATGCTAGGTTCTTTTCCATAAATTTTTCACTTTGAATGTCCCAATTTATCTTCATAGTTCTCTGCTCAAACCACATCCCTTAAGACAGTTGATGCAACCATACTTTTTCTTTTCTTCAATGTGTGGTTTCCATGTGAATATATTTTTTTGTCTATAAGGCTACAAACGACTACAAACGCCTATAGCTTACTCATCTAGTTGATTATCCACTGAACATATTGAACACATATCCATTGGTCGACCTTCATCGATCTAGATCTCCAAATCAGTTGACGTCGACAAAGACATGTACATTTACTTCACTGTCAGCTTCATATTTCCCTTGGTAGCATATAGAAAAATGTTTTTTTCCACACAAATACCCGAACGCTCTCTTGATAACCATCCAGTTCTCTTTCCCAAGCATTAGCATGTATCTTCTCAATACTCCCACTACATGAGAAATCTCTAGTTGAGTGCAAACCATTGCATACATCAGACTACCAACAACACTTGCATAGGGAACATGTGCCATGTCCTCTATTTCTTCATGTGTCTTCAGACACTGTTCATTATTTAGTTTTTCTCCCACCAGAATTAGCACCTTGAGTAGTTCACAATATTTCATGTTGAAACACTTCAAGATTGTTTCAATGTATTGTTGCATTGATATCCTTCATTCCAAACTTGGAGTATAGTTTTTTTTTCACCTCCTTTATTACATCCATGCTATTTTTTACTAGAAGCATGTCATCGACATACAAAGATACATATATGAAATACCCACCTTCTTCCTTGGAATACAAACAGTGATCAACCTTGCTTCTAACAAATCCCAAACTAAAGATGTAGGTGTCAAACTTCTAGTACCACATCCTTGGTGATTTATTTAGACCATAAAGGGATATTTTCAATTTTCACACTTGATATTTCTTTCCCTTTACTACAAACCCTTCAGGTTTTTTTATGTAGATTTCTTCTTCTAGGTCCCCATGTAGGAACATTGTCTTCACATCCATTTTCTCCATTTCAATATCAAATTCTCTAGCTAGAGACATTATTACTCTAATGGAATTTAATTTTGCAACAGGGGGAAAATATCATGGAATTCGACTCCCTCAACTTGGGAATATCCTTTTTCTACAAGTCAAGATTTGAATTTCTTAACTTTACTTGTTGCATTAAATTTTTTCTTGAACATCCACTTATTGTTGACATGTTTTCTTCCACTAGGTAATTCAACCAGATCTCATGTATCATTATTATGCAATGATTCCATCTCTTAAACCATGGTGTCATTTGAGAGTTTACGCTTTGTCAAGTTGACTACCTCCCTGATTGACTTGGGCTCCTTGTCAATGGTAGCTAACACAATTGTGGAACATAAATTAGGTGGAATATACATTTTAGTTTGTTTTCTTGCTCGTTCAAACCTCCTTACAACCAAAGTTGATTGTTCCACCTCTTCATATGATTTAGTCAATTCATCTAAATCATCCTCTTCATTCCTCAGTTCAAACACTAGGTTATTTGGCTCTTTTTCCATTTTAACCTCTTTATACTTGGAAGTTTCATAGAATTCCCTGAAGATCACATATCGATTGTACATTATTTTCCTTTATGAAAGATCCCAGATCTTGTATCCTTTCATTCCATCCTTGTACCCAATTAAAATGCACCTGACTTATTTCTTATCTAGATTGTTCTTCTTTTCCTTAGGAACATGCACAAATACATTACAACCAAATACTTTGAGATGTGAAAGCGAAGGATTCTTACCAAACCATACCTCATGTGGAGTCAATTCGACTAGCACTGATAAAGGAGACCTATTTACCAAATATTATATAATATTGAGTACCTCTACCCAGAATTATTTTATGAGCTCGACACCACTTATCATGTTCCTTGCCTTGTCCATCAACCCTATTCATTCTCCCAATGACTCCATTTTTCGCTGGGGTATATGGTGTGGTGTTTTGGTGTGTGTTTTGGAATACACAATAACCCACTAAATCTCTTTAGTGGGTACTAACCTACCAATTTTTTTGCAAGGTACTAGTTACTATTACTCAACTAGATATTTATTCATAAAAATAAATTTTGTGAATAATTTCCTAAGTTAATCTGAACAATGAACGTCTTTGGTGTATCAGTTATTCATCCTTTGGTCTACCTAACCATGAGAATCTTAGGTTCTTTCATTGGAAATCAATTCATAACAATACTCCCAAGAGTCACTACCCGTATGACCTCTCTTAAACGTCATCGACAACCCTTATCTGAAGTTAAATGACCTTACATTACTTATAATTCTTCTGACGATGATTCTTCTTAAACATCGTCATTGGGGAAGTGTAACAAAGATGCACCTATAGATATTTTTATTTATGGGTCAACAAAAAAGTTTGTCCCATGAAGAGTTGTATTTCGATTATGCAAATTTTCCCCCTCTTTCATGATGATGTGTTAAGAATATTTTGGTTCTCAAGACCCAGTCGTAGAAAATGGGCCTCGCTTCCCTTAACAAACAATTTTGATATATTTACTCGATTCTAACCATTGAAAGTCGAACCTTGTATCATCTTCGGGAAATAACAAAATTTACATTGACAAGTGCCCATGCTTGATAATTATCGACGATGACATCCTAATTATAACGAATAATATTATGATTCTTACATGTCAAGGAATATAAGCCCTTACACACTATCTGAAGTTAAATATTGCACTATGCGTTGAACAAATCCTAATAGAACACCACGATTTTAATCCCTATGAACTAGAATGCATTGTGTAAATGTGACATTAGGTTGGTGAGCCAGTAAAGTTGAAAAGGGGCCGGAGTGCCTAGGAAATGTAATACTTCTATATAAATTAATAAAAGTACATTTTTTTCTACAATACGGACAATGAAAAGATATAAAGGGATATGATTCCATGAGAGCGGGGGGATTAACCGGCTAAGTCTTTTTATTATATTTTATTTGGCCATATTGGATTTAATTGGAGAAAAGTGATTACCTGAGCATCTTGGGGGGAGTCCATGTGGTTCTTTATTTCGTGTAATTATATAAACATCCCTTGTGGGTTGTTTTCAGGGTTCTTCTCCATTCACTCTTACACTCTTGTCATTCTTTCATTTCTGGTTCCTCATTCTTGCTAATTCGCGTGCTCTTGGTCTAATCATGGAAACAAATGGTTCGAAGAGGAGAGCCATTTCTAGATGGCTATAATAAATTAATGAATCATTCCAAGAGGTAATGGATGTCTATGTGCATGAGATTAATGGTGGTTCAGAAAGAAATTTCCATAGCTAAGAATCCTTGGACTTTCCATCAGGGATATTTCCTGACCAGTAGCACTTGAGCCCTGGAGAGAAATGAAACAACTCGAGGGACTTCATTGTAGAGAAAAAATTTCATTTATTTTGGTTGTGCAATATGAAGGGTAAAGAGAGCTAGAGATTAGGATTGGTGTGTAGTTGGAAAAACTTGAGAGCTTGTTAGCTAATTGGTGTGTTTTTAGATTTGTCCTAGGACCTGTCCTTTTGGATTCATATCCCTAGCTCAGGGGTGACACTATTGTGGAGAGTGAATGAAAAATAAATTCTATGATTGGGAGGAACATTCTTTGTCTGTAGCCAGTTGGTGAATGTTTACTTGAAAATATAAGTTCTCTCTGTGTTTTCTATGTAATGTATATTTCATTGTGTATTTATTTATCTCTGAGATATGTATTTATAATGTGTCTTCCTATTAGTTATTGTTGTGCATGGAACAATATTCCTTTCTTGAATGGTTTAGCATTTTCTTGTTAATTGCATGTGTTGAATCCATGTTTCTTTGTTTTAAATAATGAAACATAAATTTGTAATCAGACAATGAGGGTGAATCTGGAAGTACTCGAGCAATCAGTATGTTTCATATCAATACCCATAAATTTGTTTTGGGTATTTGTTGTATCGAGTATGTTACACGTTAGTTTCATAGCATTCTTGGAGAGCATTTTGAGGTAGTGTGGCCTAGCCTAGTGGTTGGGTACATTAGAGATGATGACGAAGTACATACCCTGAAGAGTTGTATGTAGATTACCCATATTTTCCCCTCTTTCATGATGTTGTTTCAAGAATATATTGGTTCTCGATACCCAGTCATAGAAAATGGACCCTACATCCCTGAAAAAACACTCTTGATATATTTACTCGATTCCAACCTTTAAAAGTCGAACCTTATATAATAGTTTGGAAATAACAAACTTTACATTCACAAGTGCTTCTTCTTGAGCATTGTCAATGATGGTATACTAATTATAACAAATAATATTATGATGTTTACATGTCAAGAAAGATGATCCCTTAAACTCTTTCCAAAGTTAACTATTGCACTATGCATTGAAAAAATCCTAATACAATCATAAAATATAATGCAATAAAATATATGTAGTTGTCTTGATTTATGAAACGTGGCATAACTGCGCTGGTTCACTAATTGCCTTTTGGTCATCGAAAGAGATCATAATATTACCCTTTATGTTATCTCTAACATATTTTGACAACGAAATGGCCCCAAGATGTCATCATCAAAAATCAACCTCCTAAACCATGAACCACCTAGGAAATCTTACGATGATGATAACTCGTAAAAGAAACCCCTCCACTTAAAAAAAATATAATGATTCATTTATTTTAATAAAACAAACAATATCACAACGTAAATTAATGTATAATACCCTGACACCTGTGACACACCCTTCAAAGGAAAATGGCTATTATAATAGGTGATCGTCGTCTAGAGATGACCCTAAGTTCAAGATTCTTCAAAACATTAACATTGTTGACAATGACACAATTGGAAAAATTGTCTCCCCCCTCTACTTTTTTATCGATGATACATCAACGGTAAAAATCAATCGAGAAAATTAATGGAGACTGGTACGACTCTGACCAAGTCATAGCTCTAATGCATTCAATATTAATTACACATGGTTTGGGGATGCTAGTGTGTGGTTGTAAGATGCTAGGTTCAAGTTATATTAACCAATAAAACCCTTCAAACATCGACCCTTTCGACATCACCAACATGCAAGTGAAGTCTGATCTGAGGCATCTATTAGGGCTATAGGAACCATGTTTATGCAGTAGTGTCAGGATGGGAGGGAATCGTCTTATTCATTCTTTCTTATCTACTCTATGTGCATTATCATGTGTCTGTTATTCCTTGGTTACTTAGAAATTGATCTTATGCAGTACCACCATGATGCATATTGCAACATAAACTATTCACCATAAAATTCATAACTACTGTGCAATGATCATATAATAAACAAATCTAGTCTAACATGCATAAACATACTATTCATCAACAATCACATGAAAATAAAAGAATACATAGTAATTAACATGGTTCACCCAACTTTGGGCTATGTCCACAATGAATGGATTCTTTATTATTTTGTTTGTAATCATTCCAGGTGTGTGCACTACACTTATAATAGATATATAATGATATCTTTCTCTCCATCTTGCCTAGCCACTCTACAGTTCAAGCCTCTCTCTTCAACTCTCCCTAAATATTCAGACTTAAGACTCTCTATGATCCTCAATCTATTCTCTCAACAATAAAAACAACTTCAGTCGCAACCAACCCCTATTCTACCCGACCCATTACATATTTATACAGGGAATCTAGGGCTCAAAACCCTACTTGATTATTCCCAAAACCCAATTACAACTCATTCTAACTCATTAAAATTCATGTTGACTCTTTGTTCGGACGTGATTTTCCTTATTTTTCCTTCTCGACTATTGTTCTTCCTAATTTTGCGTGTCTCTCTGATTTTGCATGTCGAATTGTTGTCCTTCTTTTTCGCCCATTTTATCTTCCTACTTTATTCTCTTTATTTTTTCTACCAAGTATGCCTTTACTGGGAATTTCAATCCTAAATTTTCCTTTATTGTGCACTCCACTCCTACCTTCTCTTATTTCTTTTGTTGTTGCACATCTCCTCTATACTTAGGATTTTCCTCAAAATTGTATCCAAAATTCTTGTCCAACATCTGAGCTCCATGTCACAGTGCACTGTGTAAGATGATCTATAGGAAAACTCAACCCATTATACTTATGTGTGAAATATTTAGTTTTTGTTCCAAACCTGACCTCCAACAACCTTCTACATTGCTATGAATTATATATTCCATCCTTATGATCAACCCATTGTCTTGCAAGTGCCTCTTTCAGTGCAATATCTAGAGCTAGAAATCTTTGTTGATCGGGTATATGCAATTCAAATTCTCTTACAAAAATATCTACATCTATTAGTCCATCATACTTCAAGGGATCACATACCTCATTTCTAATCTAGCAAAATGTGCAAGTAATACGAGCACATCTTTTTGTAGATGCCTTTTGTAACCTCTATTTATGATGTTACAAGGCTTCTTCTGAATATGAAGCGCAAGAAATGATACTTCACCAACTGAGTACACCTTCAACAATAGGATTAATATAGTCATCCATCCACACATCCATACAGTAAAGGTTATTGATTTATTTTCCCCTTCCTGGTTCCACATATCATCTTCCTTATGTGGGATCCAATGGAATCATAAATCTCAAGTCTACTACTTCAAAGATAATTTATCTCTTTTTCATATCAGTAATAGTCTGGTTATCAAAATCCCAATCAATTACAAGAAAATTTGGATAAGGTTTTATACCATCCACTATCTTGATTACTTCAAAATATATTGTGTTGCACACTCCATCGATGTTAAAATTCACCCATGTTAGTCTTCCAATCGAGAAAATATTTTGTTGATTTAATAACCTCAACTAAATTTGTGACTAGATCAACTTTGGTTTTCCCATCATTTTCCATGTTTTCTTTGGAATGAAATTCACATCATATGCCATATCCAAGATGATATTATCCATGTCATAGTATCCTACCTATCCGTTAAGTCAGAATTCCCTATTTTTCCTTTTCTTGTATTGTAATTGGTTAACTTCTCGTTGTGCACTAGGTGCTTCTTTATCTTGCACACACTGGTTGATCATCCCACTTAGTGATTTAAATGTAGTTTCATCCTTCATTAGTTCTAAAAAAATTTAAGAAATGTTTAAGAGTACTTACCTTCTCAACTTTCCTTTCTATCATCGAGTGGTCATAGGCTAAAGGCATGCCATACATAGGTTGCAAGGTCGATGCTACCCATTCTATTTCTAATAGTTCCTTCCTTGATTTATTATAAGCATCTCTCTATTTCCAAGGATATAATTTCGAAGGAGCTTCAAATGATTTCATGACCCACTAGTTAGTCTGAATTCCTTGTTTCGTCACATCAAATCATGTTCTCGTTCCTCTGCGCATAACTATTGCTACTATTGGTAGATAAACACACTCTTTTGTTGCTATCATATAAACATTATGGTTTTACTTTTCCTTCCACTTCACGATCAACTATAGACTGTCTTCCATCACATGATCTAACTGTCTATAGTATGTACACATTGTACAAGGATTCTGATAACATCACGCTAAATTCTTAGGTTGGTTACAATTATAACATATAATGAGTCCTCTTCCTCTATAAAATCCTCCTATTCCTAGACCTCTGAATATTCCTCTTCCTCCTTGATTGTAGCTCCTCGGAGTTGTGGTACCCTTGTTGGATTATTGAGAGGGGGGGTGAATCAGTAATAGAGCAATTTAATCATTTTTAAACATACAATACAAGTTTTATATCAATGTAGCATTATCATCCAATAGTTGCAGAGTAAATAAACAATGAACAGATGAGAAATCTGTTGAAATGGGTACTTGACGCTGAGAGGGGTGGGTGAATAAGTGTCACAAAACTTTGGACAATTTTCCACTTTTCACAAATTAACTGAACAACAAATATTTATTTCATTTTCTCAAACAATATATATAAAGGAATCAATACTTTATTTATTTAAATAACTTGAATGAATACATAAGATCAATCTTTGAATATCATCTTCATACAACTATGAGAGACCCAAATCTTTGTTACAAGACCTAGCTTGTAGTTCTCAGATCCAACTAAGAAATGAGGAATGCAATCCTCATAACAAGTTCCATCTTGTTGATCTTAGATCCAACTGAGATGTGAGGAATCCAATCCTCATACAAGACCCAACCTGTAAAAAGGCAACAACCTGATAGAATGAAATTTCATTCAATCCATTATATATAAACATATATACTTCAACAAATTCAACTACANCACTATTCTCACCATTCCTTTTTGTTTATATAGTATTCCAACTGGTGTGAATTTGAATCATTGTGTCTTTTGATATTTGAACCATTTTACCTTTTCATTTAAAATGATAATCTTTAAACTTTAATTAATATCACTTTCCTTTTTATTCTTTATTCATGTTTTCATGATTTAACTCTCTTTTAATCATGATTGTGTATCGGTTCGTTTGTCCTCATGAGTTGATCACATACATGGATCGAATAATTAGATCGTACTCATCATTATGCTGTGTTCTCAGCTCACCAATAGATCATATTCGATCTCTTATCAATTATCTGTAATGTTTTGGTGTTAACTCTCTATCGAATTAAGTCTGGATGAGGCGCTTCCTTCAAACCATGTTCATATGATCATAGGCATAGAACCACATGATTATTAATTTAAGCGATGCATTATCGTTTTCATGTATATCTCTTATTCCATATGACCAATGGTGGTGACCAGAAACTATGTCAAACATGTGCTTGAGCACTTATCAGAATCAACGATCATGATTTAATCTCCTGATGAGATGGATGGTTGATGGAATTTCGCCCTTCGGAACTTCGGGCTTTCAAATTTTCAAAACTTCGAATCAAATCGAACGGTTTATTTCATGGAAACAAATCAATGGTTAGATTTGATCCTTACACTTATGCTTTCATTTATTAATCCAATGGTCAGGACATAATCAAGCATTGAGATGGATGGATACCATTTACTCTGGAACTTTTCCTATTTCAACTTACATTGTCCTTCCACTATATTATGATCACGGTTGATAATACACCCGAAGTTATCTTTCATATCAGATGACTCGTATCCTTCCTGACATGGTCTCCCATATTCCCTTTGTTGATGTGGTTTGCCACATGTTCTTGTCTTCGTGGTCTACCACATGTCCTTGTTGATGAGGTATGTTGACGTGATATACCATATGTCCTTTGCTGACATGGTCTGCCACATGTCCTTGCTGACTTGGTCTACCACATGTCCTTGCCGACGTGGTCTGCTTTCGTGGTCTGCCACATGTCTTTATAGACATGGTCTGCTGACGTGGTTTTCTGACGTGATATGCCACGTGTCCTTGATGATATGGTTCGATGACCAAAAATCCTGATCCAACGGTCATCATATGTCCTCCACATCCGATGGTCCTTATTTATTTTAGATTTCGGGCTTTGGGTATTTAAAATCTTAAACTTTCTGGAGCGTAACCTCCTCACATGTTTTAACCCGAAACGAATGTTGTTTGTTGATCAAGGTTTTAGATCAATGACTTGATCTATCTATGATACTGCTTAGCCTTGGATTAAATCCAATGACTCTTCTTCTAGATTATCATGTCCTTCCACTATAATGATTTGACGATTGACAGATATTTCGGTGATTGAGATCTCAGATCTCATCCCCTTCTTATCCCATCCTTCCATTAATTCAATCTGACAACTGATGGGTATTCAGGTCATTGAGATCTCAGATCTCATCCCTTTATTATCATGTGCTTCCACTTAAATCAATCCAATGACTAACGAAAATTTGCATAAATGAGATCTCAGATATTTTACTTGCTTATCCTATCCTTCCACTCGAAAATGGTCCGACGGTTGACGGGTATTCAGATAATCAAATTCTCAAGCCATTTTCCCTGCTTATCCTATCCTTCCACTTTAAAATTATCCAATAGTTGAGAAGACTCTCGAAACATATTAATGATCAAGGATGGTTGTGGGGTCCTCAACCAACATGACTTTTAAGACTATCGTCGGGTTCCACAGTGGAAACCGCTCGTTGGTAGTGGAACTGATTCCAACCATAGATATATTGTCAAGTGAACATAGACAGTCATTGTGGATTGTAGAACCACAACTTGTGAGTGGTTTAATTTGTCACCCAAGATCCACAATTTGAAGTTGTGCGCTTTTTTGGTGAGTTAACCACAATCGTCGATCTTTGAACCTACAAGATATGACGATCTTGACTAATTGTGGGATTAGAAATAGAACGATGTTTAATACTCCTTTCAATCTCCAAAAACTATCCATGTCGTTGATCTGGTGATTGCGCATCCAATGGTCATGACTTAATCTGACTTAATCTACTCGTTTGTTGGATCAACCACAGTCATCGATATTTGGGTTTATGAGATCTGATGATCTTGACCAATTGCAGGATTAAAGCCAACGAGTTGTTTAATTTTTCTTTCACTCTCCGCAATTCATGCATGTCATTGATATGGCTTGTGGATCCAATGGTCACGATCCTCAATCCCACGGTCACTCATATGACCGACACTCGTTCCATGAGATGATCAATACTGTCACTTTTCTTGATCAAACGAATGTTGAGGCTTCTCACATTTTCCTGTGCATTGGTCGACTTCTCAATATTTCCATCGATCTCGATGACACTTCTGCAATGCGCTCTTCCTTATGAGATTTTATCTTCACATACCATTCTCTCCTCCTTCTGAGCTTGCGCTTTTTATCTCTACATATTGTTTGACATTTTATGCTAACTGATATATAGTTGACATCAATGACAATTTCATCTATGATAAATCACAATGATAATTCATCATAACAACAAATCATCACATCATAATGACATCAACTGTTGACATCAATGACAACATATCATTGATAACGTGTCCAACAATCTCCCCCTTTGTCATTGACGGAAACACACAAACTTCATAAACAAACTCCCCCTATGATGATGCTTTCCTCCTATGAAGTTACTCTCCCCCTTTGACATCAATGGAAAAGGGTTGCTCTCCTTATAATCAACATATGTTTGTCTACATGTTGTTGACCATAATATGAACTTGGGTAAATTCCCCTGGAATCATGTTCTGTCTGTCATAATTGAATGACTCCCCCTGTCCATATGCTCTCTCTTTTCTTCTGATTACTCTCCCCCTTTGTTTCTGAAAGAGTATATTTTCCTGACATGGTCTCTTCCCTTGTTAATTTAGTAACTTCTTATCTCAGTTTATTGGGATTTTTGTGTTTAAATAAGTAGTCTTCTTGATACCAATTTTTGTAGTGATCAAGTCTTTTCAAAACTTAATCTAATTACTTTCTTATTTAATAACCAAAATACTCCTCCTGAGTTTTTACTGACTTTCCTTTGTCAAATAGAACAAGAGTATGAATCTTACTGATATTTTTTATTACTTCTTATTCTTATTTGATATTTCACATGAATATCAATTGAGGAATTATACCAATTGATTTAAATATCAATTTTGTTATCAGAGGAATCTATTTTTGTTGAATGATACTCCTTGAATTTCTTTGCTACTTTTTTTTTTTTTA
>SNQJ01S0013675.1:57956-70267 GCA_010110895.2 Picea sitchensis | reverse complement strand
AAACGATGAAAGAGGTATTTTCACACTTACAGTTGTGAAAATTAAATCGATACCAAATTGCAATTGTCGCAAAATGAAACAAATGCCTAGAAGCACAATGCGACGATGATTTGTCATTAACGAGACAAGGGGTGTAGGCAGCATTTTTTAAGAGCAATTAAAAAAATGATTGGTTGCCAACACGATCTCGATGACACTTCTGCAATGCGCTCTTCCTTATGAGATTTTATCTTCACATACCATTCTCTCCTCCTTCTGAGCTTGCGCTTTTTATCTCTACATATTGTTTGATATTTTTTCCTAACTGATATATAGTTGACATCAATGACAATTTCATCTATGATAAATCACAATGATAATTCATCATAACAACAAATCATCACATCATAATGACATCAACTGTTGACATCAATGACAACATATCATTGACAATGTGTCCAACAATATCCCCCTTTGTCATTGATGGCAACACACAAACTTCATACACAAACTCCCCCTGTGATGATGCTTTCCTCCTATGAAGTTACTCTCCCCCTTTGACATCAATGGCAAAGGGTTTCTCTCCTTATAATCAACATATGTTTGTCTACATGTTGTTGACCAGAATATGAACTTGGGTAAATCCCCCTGGAATCATGTTCTGTCTGTCATAATTGAATGACTCCCCCTGTCCATATGCTCTCTCTTTGCTTCTAATTACTCTCTCCCTTTATTTCTGAAAGAGTAGCTTTTCCTGGGATGGTCTCTTCCCCTGTTAATTTACTAACTTCTTATCTCAGTTTATTGGGATTTTTGTGTTTAAATAAGTAGTCTTCTTGATACCAATTTTTGTAGTGATTAAATCTTTTCAAAACTTAATCTAATTACTTTCTTATTTAATAACCAAAATACTCCTCTTGAGTTTTTACTGACTTTCCTTTGTCAAATAGAACAAGAGTATGAATCTTACTGATATTTTTTTATTACTTCTTATTCTTATTTTATATTTCACATGAATATCAATTGAGGAATTATACCAATTGATTTAAACACCAATTTTGTTATCAATTTTGTTATCACAAGAATCTATCTTTGTTGAATGATACTCCTTGAACTTCTTTGCTACCTTTTTTTTTTTAACAACTTATGACATCATCAGAATTTGATATTGTCCCATATACTTCTATAGGTACTTCCTCTTCTTGAGCTTGATTTATTTCATATTGAATTTCACATTATTCATTAGGACTTTTACCCATCATGATCTTATTATTAGTTTCTTCATTTTCAGGTGTAATAACATTTTTGTTTTTCTCCTTCAAATTTTCTTCTCCATATCTTCTTGTGAGATATTCTTCTTTTTGGATCTTCTCTTTCTAATTGTGTTTTTGGAGATTTTTCATTTCCTTTCTTGTTCCAACTTTTATTAGGTTTTGTCATTGAATTGAATGACTTATTCAAATATTGACTTTTTGTATTCTTGTAGTTTTGGGATTTGTGCCCAAACCTATCATAGTTGTAACATCTCATTGTATGACAAATTTTTGTTGTGTGCCCAACAAAATTAAATCGCCAACATCTAATTGAGTTTTTGGATTTTCTTGTATATCCTTTCTCTAGTTTCTTGTAGTCCATTTCTTTATGGTCAAAGCTATGACAAGAAAAACAATAGCCATTGAAGGTATTTCCATTCTTGATTTTATTTTGACTTGTAGAATCTGTCATATGATTTTCTTCTTCCTTTTTACTTCTAAATTTGTTCTCCTTAACAAAGTTCATGACTTGTAATTGCTTTTGTACTTGCACCTTTTCCTTTTAAGAAAGATGATCCTTTCTCATTTTTGTAAATGGTGCTCCATTTGTTATTGTCAGTTTTTTTATTGTATCCAAGACCAGTTTTGTCATCAGCTAATCTTTGGCCCTTCCAAATCTTATCTAGGATAGCTAAGCTATTCTGGAGATTGACAATCTTATTTTTCTTTTCATTCATATTTTTGAGATTGACTATTTCTAACTTCAATATGTGACATAATTCTTCCTTTTTAGTCAATTGAATTTTCAGGGCTTCTTCCACCTTTTTAGCATGTTCAAGTTGAGTCTTTAGATTGATGACTATTTATTCTGTCTCATACAATACTTCTTTGCATTTAACAGTTTTTTCATATGTCTTCAATTCTTCCATATCTTTTGTTAGATCAAAAACTTTAGTTTTAAATATTTTGATTTCTTCCTCATATTCTCTCTGAGTCCTTTTGAGTTTGATGGCTTCCAATTCAAACATTTTGCATGATTCTTCCTTTTTAGTTATTTGGATCTTCTGGGATTCTTCCTTTTTCTTATCTTCTTCAATTTTAGAGATTAGATCTGCATTAGTACTTTCATTAATCTTTTTGAAATTGATGATTTCCAATTCCAACATGTGGTAAGAATTTTCTTTCCTTGTTAACTGGATTTTTAGGTTTTCTTTACTTTCTTTAATTTCCTCAAGTTGAGTGTTTGACTTCTCAACCTCCTTTCTAAGATTCACAAATTCTACTTCCATCTTATAACATGATTCTTCTTTTGCCTAACTGATTTCATTCTTCAATTTCTCAATCTCCTCTTCTTTTTCTTCTAACTGAATATTTTGATCAGATATGATTTTTTCATTGTCTTTGAGCATTTCCTTTATTTCCATGATATGATTTTGACTCTTTTCAAGAAATTATTTAGTGTAGTCATGAAGAAAACTATATTCTAAATCATTATGATCAAAGTGGTATACATAGAGACTCCAATCAACTTTTTGTTTGGCCTTTGATAGTTCTTCTTCTACTTCATCCATGGGATAGATGTTAACATAACATTCTACTGATTCTTTTAGAAACTATTTTCTTTAATTTTTATGTGTATTTACTTCATCCATATCTTCTATTAGATTAGTAAGTTTTGTTTTCAAACTTTTGATCTGTTCTTCTTTGTCTTCTAGCTGAACTCTTTGTTCAAACTTTTCAGGGTTAGAATGATCTAACTGTTGAAGTAGCAACATATATTTATTTTGGAGTTTCTCCAACTCTTCTAGAGTGCACAAGGTTGTGGACTCAAGATGATCAAGAACATCCTTAGTAACTTCAATATATAGATCATTTCCTGGTTCCATACTAATCACTTCAAATGTATTTATAACATCAGTATTAAAATCTAATAGTTTTTCTTTAGTGAATACTGAGGTATTCCACAATTCCTTGATGAGGGTGTCTTCCTCATTGTTTAATGAGATCGAATTCTACATTTCATTAAGATTAGAAATATTTTTATTTGAACTATGTTCTTCAATCTGATTGAAATTTTCTTTTTCTTTATCTTCTTCATTATCTTGATAAGAACTCTCTACTTCTAAGTTTTTTTCTTTATTCTGATAAAAATCCTCTTCATTAGAGTCTTGTTATTTATTCTGACAGGAATAATATTCATTAGAATCTTGTTCCTCTCTTTGATTGTATTTCTCTTCTTCTTGTGTTTCATTCTGATAAATATTTTCTATTTGAAGCCATAATTCTTTGGTAGATTTGTAGTGCTTCATATTTTCTTTGACTTGGTCTGACAATCCATCCTGAATTTCCTTTAAGGCTACTAAATTGTTTCGCTTTGCTTCCTTTGCAGTTTTGGATTTTCTCTTTGAAGTAGTTAAGTGCAAGGGTTTACTTACTATCGAATCCCAAACTCCAGATCCTCTTGACTTCATATATCTTTTCATATTTCCCCTCCATGATAAATAATATGTTCCATCAAATAAGGGAGCTTCATTTGTGGAGATAACAATCAGTCCACCCATTTCTTCCGAATCTACCTTCAGTGTTTAAACTTTGTTGAAGGAACTCGCTCTGATACCAATTGTTTAAATGGGTACTTGACACTGAGAGAGGGGTGGGGGGTGAATCAGTGTCACAAAAATTTGGAAAATTTTCCACTTTTCACAAATTAACTGAACAACAAATATTTATTTCATTTTCTCAAACATTATATATAAAGGAATCAATGCTTTATTTATTTAAATAACTTGAATGAATACATAATATCAGTCTTTGAATACCATCTTCATACAACTATCAGAGACCCAACTCTCTGTTACAAGACCCAACTTGTAGTTCTCATATCCAACTGAGAAATGAGGAATCCAATCCTCATAAGAAGTCTCAACTTGTTAATCTCATATCCAACTGAGATGTGAGGAATCCAATCCTCATACAAGATCTGGCTTGTAAACAGGCACCAACCTGATATAATAAACTTTCATTCAATCCATTATATATAAACATATATACTTCAAAAAATTCAACTACACTCTTCTCACCATTCCTTTTTGTTTATATAGTCTTCCAAATGGTGTGAATTTGATTAATTGTGTCTTTTGATATTTGAACCATTGTACCTTTTCATTTAAAATGATAATATTTAAAATTTAATTAATATCATTTTCCTTTTTATTCTTTATTCACGTTTTCAGGATTTAACTCTCTTTTAATCATGACTGTGTATCGGTTTGTTTGTCCTCATGAGTTGATCACAGACATAGACTAACTCATTATATCGTACTCATCATTTTGTTGCATTCTCAATTCACCAATAGATCATATTCAATCTATTATCGATTATCTGTAATGTTCTGGTGTTAACTCTCTGTCGAATTAAGTCTAGATGAGGCGCTTCCTTCAAACCATGTTCATATGATCATAGGTGTAGAACCACAGGCTTATTAATTTAAGAAACGCATTATCTTTTGACCATATATCTCTTATTCCATATGACCAATGGCGGTGACTAGACACTATGCCAAATGTGCGCTTGAGTGCTTATCAGAATCAATGGTCATGATTTAATCTCTTGATGAGATGGAAAACTGATGAAAATTTTCCCTTCGGAACTTCAGGTTTTCAGCTTTTAAAACCTTCGAATCAGATTGGATAGTTTATTTCATGGAAAAAAATCAATGGTCATATTTTATCCTTACACTCATCCTTTCATTTCTTAATCTGACGGTCAGGACTTAATCAAACATTGATATGGATGGATAACATTTACTCTGGGACTTCACGTATTTAAAATTATGCTATCCTTCCACTGTATTATGATCAACAGTTGAGAATATACCCTAAGTGATCTTTCATATCGAACGACTCATATCCTTGCTGACGTGGTCTCCCATATGCTCTTTGTTGGCGTGGCCTGCCACATGTTCTTGCTGAAGTGGTTTGCCACATGTCCTTACTGACGAGGTCTAATAATGTGATCTACCATATTTCCTTTGCTGATGTGGTCTACCACATGTCCTTGCTGACGTGGTCTGCCACATGTCCTTGCTGACGTGGTATGCCACATGTCCTTGTAGACATGGTATGCTGACATGGTTTGCCACATGTCCTTGCTGACGTGGTATGCTGACCAACATCCCTGATCCAATGGTCATCGTATGTTCTCCACATCCGATGGTCCTTATTTATTTTGGATTTCAGGTTTCAGGTATTTTAAATATCAAACTTTCTAGAACATAACCTCCTCACATATTTTAACCTGAAACGAATCTTGTTCGTTGATCAAGGTTTTAGATCGACAACTTGATCTATCTGTGATACTGCTTAACATTGGATTAAATCCAACGAATCTTCTTCTAGATTATCCCACCCTTCCACTAGAATGATCTGATGGCTGACGGATATTCAGGTGATTGAGATCTCAAATATCAACCCTTGCTTATCCCGTCCTTCCATTAATTCAATCTGAAGGCTGACGGGTATTCAGGTGATTGAGATCTCATATCTCAGCCCTTTATTATCTTGTCCTTCCACTTAAATCAATCCGACGGCTGACGAAAATTTGCATAAATGATATCTTAGATCTTTTACCTCACTTATCCTGTCCTTCCACTCGAAAATGATCCGACGACTAACGAGTATTCAGATAATCAAATTCTCAAGCCTTTTTCCTTACTTATCCTATCCTTCCACTTTAAAATGATCCAATGGTCGAGAATACTCTTGAAACAGATCAATGATCAAGGATGGTTGTGGGATCCTCAACTACCATGACTTTAAATACTATCGTCGGGTTCCGCAATGGAAATCACTCATTGGTAGTGGAACTGATTCCAACCATAGATCTATTTTCAAGTGAACATCTACGGTCATTGTGGATTATAGAACCACAACTTGCGAGTGGTTTAATTCATCACCCAAGCTCCTCAATTTGAAGTTGTGTGTTTTTTTGGTGAGTTAACCACAATTGTCGATCTTTGAACCTATACGATTTGACGATCTTGACTAATTGCAGGATTGGAAATATCACAATGTTTAATACTCCTTTTGATCTCTGCAAACTATCCTTGTTGTTGATCTGGAGATTTCGCATTCGACGGTCATGACTTAATATGACTTAATATGCTTTTTTTTTGTATCAACCAGAGTCGTTGATATTTTCGTTTATGAGATCTGGAGATCTATACCAATTGATGGATTAGAACCATCGAGTTGTTTAATTTTTCTTTCGTTCTCTACAATTCATGCCTGTCATTAATCTGTCTTGCAGATTTGATGGTCAGGATCCTCCAACTATCCTCAAGCCCACGGTCACTCATATGACTAACTTTCATTCCATGAGGTGATCAATACCGCCACTTTTCTTGATCGGACAATTGCTGAGGCTTCTCACCTTTTCCTGTGCATTGGTCGACTTCCCAATATTTCCATCGATCCTGACAACACTTCTGCAATGTGCTCTTCCTTCTGAGATTTGATCTTCAAATACCATTCACACCTCCTTATGAGCTTGTTCTTTTGATCTCTGCATATTGTTTGACATTTTCTGCTAACTGATATACTGTTGACATCAATGAAAATTTCATCTATGATAAATCACAATGATAATTCATAATAACAAAAAATCATCACATCATAATGACATCAATTGTTGACATCAATGACAACATATCATTGACAATCTGTCCAACACAATCATACACATACATAGTACACCAGTGTTTTTACGTGTAAACCCAAAGCGGGAGAAAACCACATAATTATTTTTCTTATATGTCTTAATGAATTACATTCATTGGAAGCACCAACTTCCTTTTTTTTCTAGATGAAAATGGAAGGAGGCTCCAACCCCCTAGTTTCTCAGGCTACAACCTCAAGAAAGAACCAACTCCACAATTCTTTGGCTACAACTAGAAGGAAGCTACAACCCCCAATGTTCTCTAGCTACAATCAGAAGGTGGCTACAACCACTTGTCCTTGCCTTATCCAACCGCCCTAACGTAGAAGTAGAACAATGGAACCACTGTCACACTATCACTGTGAGATATATTGTTGTAAATGTGTACTAATCAACCTACACAAAACAACATGTAATCAACATGTACCATAAACAACCTATAATCAACCTGTACCATAAACAAGTGCATCAACCATGCACCAACCTGTACCATCAACAAGTGCATCAACCATGCACCAAATATGTACCGATTATGCATCAAATACACATAAACTATGACTCATGAAGATGTACCGACATCATCAACTATACAACTCATGTATGTGCCAACTCATCAACTACTTGTCTCAACCATTTACCCAACATGTACCTCAACCAAAATCCCTCATCATTTTCATCATCCAAATCTGATTTGTAACTCTGTAATAGACATGGTGTATATGATCACATTCCTGCAAACCTTCCTTAACTTTAACAACGAGAGACTAGCATTTTCATCAAACTTTACTTTAGTCTCGCATGACTAATTTTGGATTAGTTAACAACCCTAAATTGAAATAATCATAACTATGTACATGTAATGAATAAAAATCTGGCAATAGTACACAATTTTCTTATGTGTCTTTTATGCAATTCCTCCAGGTTTCACTGCTTGGAATCTCTCAGAAAATGAGTTATAGCAAAAATATCATACCTTGTTGAATTATGGCTTATTCTAGAGAGCAAACTTGTAGAGAGTGCCCCGCATGGAATATTTGTTTTATGGATATGAAAATGGTACATAGAATACTAAAGAATGTAATCTAACCAATACATTTTTTCTTACTGAATCTGGATCTGTTATGAAGAATTTATGACATTTTAACCCAAAACACTTGTTTTAGACTAGTTTTAGGACTAGCCACAAACCCTATTTTCCACGGAGTGTAACTCCAAAAATAAAATGACCCACAAGATGAAATTTTTATCACAACTACTTGGATATGTTTCCTCAATGGTCTCCAGATTGTGTGGTCCAAATCATTCTAAGAAAACATTTATTGTGAAAATGGTGAGATGACCAGTAAATAACATACATTAGAAAGCATCATCAAAATAATTTATCCTCCCTTGAATTTTGGTCTTCTTTACGTCATATTCCCTCTGAAATTCGTGTTATATATCCTTTGGTTACCTCAGTCACTCGTAGATATTCAATATGCTCAAGTGTAATTAAAATGAGAGACCCTTGCCTCTTATTTATACTTTTATGTAGCTTCCTTAAGAGGTTACCTTCTAACCATCTTAAATCACTTTCCTTATTTTAGGGCTAAACCACTTCTAACCAGTTGTCCAGTTAGCTCCATTAAATTTATTATTTAAACATGTACCAACATCATCAACTATAAACCTCATGTATGTGCCAAATCATCAACTACTTGTCTCAACCATGTACCCAAAATGTACATCAATTTCGTCATCCAAATCTGATTTGTAACTCTATAATAGACATGGTGTATATGATCACATACTTGCAAACCTTCCTTAACTTTAACAACAAGAGACTAGAATTTTCATCAAACTTTACTTTAGTCTCACATGACTAATTTTGGAATAGTCAACAAGCCTAACTTTAAATAATCATAACTATGTACCTCTAATAAATAAAGAGATGAAAATAGTACACAATTTTATTCGGTGTTGTGTATGCATTTCGTCCAGTTTTCACTACTTGGAACCTCTCAGAAAAGGAGTTATAGCAAAAATGGCATACCTTGTTGAATTATGGCTTATTCTAGAGAGTGAACTTGTAGAGAATGCCCTGCATGGAATGTTTTTTGTATGGATCTGAAAATGGTACAAAGAATACTAAAGACTGTACTCTAACCAATACATTTGGTCTTACTGAATTTGGATCGGTTATGAAGAATTTATGACGTTTTTACTTGAAACACTTGTTTTAGACTAGTTTCAGGTCTAGCCACAAACCCTATTTTCCACGAAGTGTAACTCCAAAACTACAATGACCCACAAGATGAAATTTTTAACACAACTACATGGATATGTTTCCTCAATGGCCTCCATATTTTGCGGTCTGAATCATTCTAGAAAAATTGTTATTGCAAAAATGGTGATATGACCTGTAAATAACATACCTTAGAAAGCATCATCAAAAGAATTTATCCTCTCTTGAATTTCGGCCTTATTTACTTCACCTTCCCTCTTAAACTTTCCTTATATATACTTTGGTTACCTCAGTCACTTGTATATATTCAATATCCTCAAGTGTAATTAAAATGAGAGACCATTTCCTCTTATTTATACTTTTCGAATATTCGACCACTGCACCATCAGTTAACTTCCTCTTAAACACGTCAAACCCATGGCAGGGTCGAAGATAATATGAAAATCATATCCTTCAGAGTTATGGACTAACTGTCATAGGATGCCCCTTGTGGCCATCGAAAATCCAACACCCTCACCCATCTAAAGTATAGCACATCCGTCGAACGTGAGCTCTTTGGAGTCGAATATCCGACAACAATAATTTTTTTCTTAATTTTTTTTTTTACCAAAATGGTATATATACCCATGTAGATATCCCTATATACCTAGAGATATATATTGTGTATATATACCAAAGTGCATCTAACGGAGTTGAAAGGGTAGTAGAAAATAGGAGAGAAGGATAGTTGGTGGTTGGAAGAGAGGGTATTGGTAGTGGATGGAAATCCAAAGAGTAGACAACATGGGGGAGTGATGTATACATAGTCAAATGAGTCTATGGAAAGAGTGAAGCAAGTGGGTGAGCATGTTGAGTAATATATATTTAGGATCGTATAGTGATAATTTACATCTAATGAAAATGTAGATCAGATCATGGAGGGGAGCATGATCGTCAATCCATAAGAAGAAGGATAAATAAATGACATATTCCAACTATTCAAACCATGACAAGCACAAGAAACATACATGGTATGACCTAAAGATACTAAAGGAAACCTAGAATAGTCACCACTCCTCTTGCATCTTTAGAAAATTAAGGTAATTAGTAACTTTTTTCTATTTATAATTTAAAAGCACCTCCTAAAAATGCAGTGGATGGTAGTGGTGGAAAAGCAAGTCTAATTTGAAATATTGGTAATAGTAGAAGTGCACTAGTGATTTTTTATTCTAGTTCAAAAATATCGACTGACCTAATAAGTCAGCTAGCTCCATGAGGTTTCCTTTTTACAAGAAATCAGAGAAAATGTATGGCTAGAGAAACAAACAATACCACAATCCACCTCCCCAAGTTCCAAGGAAAAGGAAATAGTGATGTGAAGTAACATTGGTTCTTCTATGAATCGATTTGGAGGGAAAAAACGGTCACAACTCTAGACACCGAACTAGTGTAGTTCCAAATCACTTCCCAAGGGAGGGATCTAGAATGGTATATGAATTTTTCTAGACTAGCATTTAAGGAACAACTAAGATTATGGATGAGGTGAAAGTGTGATTTGTGGCTGAATTTTAGAGGCCAAACTTAGAGCACTAGAATTGCATCAAGCTAAAGGAGATCAAACAAATGATTGGTGAAAGTGATTGGGAATACTATTATGGCTCCCATGACTTTATCAAAAACATATCTTAGCCAATCCACAAGGCTAAAAACAAGGAGTTTTTCACTCAAGGTTTTCTTCCCTTGACAACAATACCACTAATACAACAAAAATGGACCACCAAGTGAGAGGCCTTGGCCCAAGCTATGGATATTGAATTGATGAATGGGTATATATGAGAGAATAGAGTAGGAATTGAGATTATGTCCTTAACTAGTGTGATTTCTAATCTTTCTCAATTATATTTGGATCTCTCATCCATAATAAAACAAATCTATGAAATGAGACACACCAAGGTTATGAGGAAGAAAGATTGGTGTTTCATATGTAAGATATAGGGTCACATGGAAAATGATTATCCATCATTGAGAGTTGATGTTACTACTCCTAACCCAATGACACCACTCACTAGGTTCCCATGCAACATGGTAGGTGAAAAATTGAAGATTCGTAGGTCTTTCACCCACTCCCACACCTTCACATGATTCTATAGAAGTATACTTCTATCTCGTCTACCATTCTATATGATTTTGGTAGGGAAAACACCCATTCCAAATAAAAATATCATTCCCTATAGGTGTTAGCCGAGTGGCTTGAGAAAATTTCCTTCTAGGTCAAGCACGAAAACATTAGAATGACTAATTAAAGTAGGGTTTCGAGGAGGATATGTAAAAGTAGGGATGGTAGCTACATCATCCTCATAAGATGATATAATTGCAATGATATAGGTATTTTTTCTTGGGATTTCACATGGTAGAGGAGGATGCAATGTGGATAGTACAATTCCATAGGTCATACGACCAAGAACTTTTCTAATATAAAAAGTGGGAGATGAGGGCATGATAGTGGAATTCTTATGATTGCATACGATAACCTCCCCACATAAGAAAAAATGATCCTGTGGACCAAGGGTTTGATGTGGTGAAGTAGAAGGTTTATTATTAAGAATACTTGGAAGCATTAAAAGAAGAAACCACTATGCTAGGGAATGGTGAAAATAGTAACTTAGTGGTCAATAATCCCCCTAATCATCTATGGCTAGGTAAAATAATTTAGGGATCACAACATAGAGCTACTAGAGAGACCACCTCAAAAATATGGTTCGTGAATTATTCCATACCTTCATTAGAATCCTATATTATGAAGGGATGAAAAGGAAGTCATGGTAGGCCTTCAACAAGATATTTTAGGGGTGGGGGGAGTGGAAATAAGAACCCATCCACTATCCCTAGCCTAAAAGAAAATTTTGATGGATTGATCAAAAGAAGAATCCTTGGACCAACAAAGAAATCTAGATGGATGTTTATATCCATGGGTATGAGGTGTGGCATGTCATGTTTGATCTGGAATTGATGTGAACACCCTTCCAAAGAAATTATAGGATATGATGGGAGATGATGTCTAATATACTCATAAATTCAGTTGCAGCTAGTAAATTAGTACATAATATACCCCATTGAATACCTAGAGGAATTTTAGGTCAACCATGGAAATGTGAAAACA
>SNQJ01S0013675.1:43391-57891 GCA_010110895.2 Picea sitchensis | reverse complement strand
ATTAGTTTCTTCATTTTCATGTGTAATAACATTTTTCTTTTTTTCTCCTTCAAATTTTCTTCTCCATATCCTCTTGTGAGATATTCTTATTTTTGGATCTTCTCTTTCTAATTGTGTTTTTGGAGATTTGTCATTTCCTTTCTTGTTCCAACCTTTATTAGGTTTTGTCATTGAATTGAATGACTTATTCAAATATTGACTTTTTGTATTCTTGCAGTTTTGGGATTTGTGCCCAAACCTATCATAGTTGTAACATCTCATTCTATGACAAAATTTTGTTGTGTGCCCAACAAAATTAAATCTCCAACATCTAATTAAGTTTTTGGATTTTCTTGTATATCCTTTCTCTAGTTTCTTGTAGTCCATTTCTTTGTGGTCAAAGCTATGACAAGAAAAACAGTAGCCATTGAAGGTATTTCCATTCTTGATTTTATTTTGACTTGTAGAATCTGTCATTTGATTTTCTTCATCCTTTTTACTTCTAAATTTGTTCTCCTTGACAAAGTTCATGACTTATAATTGCTTTGTACTTGCACCTTTTTCTTTTAAGAAAGATGATGATCCTTTCTCATTTTCGTAAATGGTGCTCCATTTGTTATTGTCATTTTTTTTATTGTATTAAAGACCAGTTTTGTCATCAACTAATCTTTGGCCCTTCCAAATCTTATCTAGGATAGCTGAGCTATTCTGGAGATTGACAATCTTATTTTTCTTTTCATTCATATTTTTGAGATTGACTATTTTTAACTTCTATATGTGACATAATTCTTCATTTTTAGTCAATTGAATTTTCAGGGCTTCTTCCACCTTTTTAGCATGTTCAAGTTGAGTCTTTAGATTGATGACTATTTCTTCTGTCTCATACAATACTTCTTTGCATTTAACAGTTTTTTCATATGTCTTCAATTCTTCCATATCTTTTGTTATATCAAAAACTTTAGTTTTCAGTATTTTGATTTCTTCCTCATATTCTCTCTAAATCCTTTTGAGTTTGACGGCTTCCAATTCAAACATTTTGCATGATTCTTCCTTTTTAGTTATTTGGATCTTCTGGGATTCTTCCTTTTTCTTAGCTTCTTCAATTTTAGAGATTATATCTGCATTAGTACTTTCATTAATCTTTTTGAAACTGATGATTTCCAATTCCAACATGTGGTAAGAATTTTCTTTCCTTGTTAACTGGATTTTTAGGTTTTCTTTACTTTCTTTAATTTCCTCAAGTTAAGTGTTTGACTTCTCAACCTCCTTTCTAAGATTCACAAATTCTACTTCCATCTTATAACATGATTCTTCTTTTGCCTAACTAATTTCATTCTTCAATTTCTCAATCTCCTCTTCTTTTTCTTCTAATTGAATATTTTGATCAGATATGATTTTTTCAATGTCTTTGAGCATTTCCTTTATTTCCATGATATGATTTTGACTCTTTTCAAGAAATTATTTAGTGTAGTCATGAAGAAAACTATAGTCTAAATCATTATGATCAAAGTGGTATACATAGAGACTCCAATCAACTTTTTGTTTGGCCTTTGATAGTTCTTCTTCTACTTCATCCATGGGATAGATGTTAACATAACATTCCACTGATTCTTTTAGAACTTCTTTTCTTTTATTTTTATGTGTCTTTACTTCATCCATCTCTTCTATTAGATTAGTAAGTTTGGTTTTCAAACTTTTGATCTATTCTTCTTTGTCTTCTAGCTGAACTCTATGTTCAAACTTTTCAGGGTTAGAATGATCTAACTGTTGAAGTAGCAACATATATTTATTTTGGAGTTTCTCCAACTCTTCTAGAGTGCACAGGGTTGTGGACTCAAGATGATCAAGAACATCCTTAGTAACTTCAATATATAGATCATTTCCTAGTTCCATACTAATCACTTCAAATGTATTTATAACATCAGTCTTAAAATCTAATAGTTTTTCTTTAGTGAATACTGAGGTATTCCGCAATTCCTTGATGAGGGTGTCTTCCTCATTGTTTAATGAGATCGAATTCTACATTTCATTAAGATTAGAAATATTTTTATCTGAACTATGTTCTTCAATTTGATTGAAATTTCCTTTTTCTTTATCTTCTTCATTATCTTGATAAGAACTCTCTACTTCTGAGTTTTTTTCTTTATTCTGATAAGAATCCTCTTCATTAGAGTCTTGTTCTTTGTTTTGACAGGAATAATATTCATTAGAATATTGTTCCTCTCTTTGATTGGATTTCTCTTCTTCTTGTGTTTCATTCTGATAAATATTTTCTATTTGAAGCCATAATTCTTTGGCAGATTTGTAGTGCTTCCTATTTTCTTTGACTTGGTCTGACAATCTATCCTGAATTTCCTTTAAGGCTACTAAATTGTTTCTCTTTGCTTCCTTTGCAGTTTTGGATTTTCTCTTTGAAGTAGTTAAGTGCAAGGGTTTACTTACTACCGAATCCCAAACTCTAGATCCTCTTGACTTCACATATCTTTTCATATTTTCCCTCCATGATAAATAATCCGTTCCATCAAATAAGGGAGCTTCATTTGTTGAGATAACAATCAGTCCACCCATTTCTTCTGAATCTACCTTCAGTGTTTAAACTTTGTTGAAGGAACTCGCTCTGATACCAATTGTTTAAATGGGTACTTGACACTGAGAGGGGGGGGGGGTGAATCAATGTCACAAAACTTTGGAAAATTTTCCACTTTTCACAAATTAACTGAACAACAAATATTTATTTCATTTTCTTAAACAATATATATAAAGGAAACAATACTTTATTTATTTAAATAACTTGAATGAATACATAATATCAATCTTTGAATATCATCTTCATACAACTATGAGAGACCCAACTCTCTGTTACAAGACCCAACTTGTAGTTCTCAGATCCAACTGAGAAATGAGGAATCCAATCCTCATAAGAAGTCCCAACTTGTTAATCTCATATCCAACTGAGATGTGAGGAATCCAATCCTCATACAAGATCCATCTTGTAAACAAGCACCAACCTGATATAATGAACTTTCATTCAATCCATTATATATAAACATATATACTTCAAAAAATTCAACTACACTCTTCTCACCATTCCTTTTTGTTTATATAGTCTTCCAAATGGTGTGAATTTGAATCATTGTGTCTTTTGATATTTGAACCATTGTACCTTTTCATTTAAAATGATAATCTTTAAAATTTAATTAATATCATTTTCCTTTTTATTCTTTATTCATGTTTTCATGATTTAACTCTCTTTTAATCATGACTGTGTATGGTTCGTTTGTCCTCATGAGTTGATCATAGACATAGACCGACTCATTATATTGTACTCATCATTCTGTTGCATTCTCAATTCACCAACAAATCATATTCAATCTATTATCGATTATCTGTAATGTTCTCGTGTTAACTCTCTGTCGAATTAAGTTTGGATGAGGTGCTTCCTTCAAACCATGTTCATATGATCATAGGTGTAGAAACACAAGCTTATTAATTTAAGCGACACATTATCTTTTGACCATATATCTCTTATTCCATATGACCAATGGCAGTGACTAGACACTATGCCAAACGTGTGCTTGAGTGCTTATCAGAATCAATGGTCATGATTTAATCTCTTGATGAGATGGACAACTGACGAAAATTTTCCCTTCGGAACTTCAGGTTTTCAGCTTTTAAAACCTTCGAATCAGATTGGATGTTTTATTTCATGGAAACAAATCAATGGTCTGATTTTATCCTTACACTCATCCTTTCATTGCTTAATCCGATGGTCAAGACTTAATCAAACATTGATGTGGATGGCTAACATTTACTCTGGGACTTCACCTATTTAAAATTATGCTATCCTTCCACTATATTATGATCAATAATTGAGAATACACCCTAAGTGATCTTTCATATCGGACGACTCATATCCTTGCTGACGTGGTCTCCCATATGCTCTTTGTTGACATGGCCTGCCACATGTTCTTGTTGAAGTGATCTGCCACATGTCCTTACTTACGAGGTCTGATAATGTCATCTACCATATGTCCTTGCTGACGTGGTCTACCACATGTCCTTGTTGACATGGTTTGCCACATGTCCTTGCTGATGTGGTATGCCACATCTCCTTGTAGACATGGTATGCTGATGTGGTTTGCCACATGTCCTTGCTGACGTGGTATGCTGACCAACATCCCTGATCCAACAATCATCGTATGTTCTCCACATCCAATGGTCCTTATTTATTTTGGATTTCAGGCTTCAGGTATTTTAAATATCAAACTTTTTGGAACATAACCTCCTCACATCTTTTAACCTGAAACGAATCTTGTTCGTTGATCAAGGTTTTAGATCGACAACTTGATCTATCTGTGATAATTCTTAGCCTTGGATTAAATCCAACGAATCTTCTTCTAGCTTATCCCGTCCTTCCACTAGAATGATCTGATGGCTGACGGATATTCGGGTGATTGAGATCTCAAATCTCAACCTTTGCTTATCCCGTCCTTCCATTAATTCAATCTGAAGGCTGACAGGCATTCAGGTGATTGAGATCTCATATCTCAGCCCTTTATTATCCAGTCCTTCCACTTAAATCAATCTGACGTCTAATGAAAATTCGCATAAATGATATCTTAGATCTTTTACCTCACTTATCCTGTCTTTCCACTAAAAAATGATCTGACGACTGACTGGTATTCAAATAATCGAATTCTCAAGCCTTTTTCCCTACTTATCCTATCCTTCCACTTTAAAATGATCCAATGGTCAAGAATACTCTTGAAACAGATCAATGATCAAGGATGGTTGTGGGGTCCTCAACCAGCATGACTTTAAAAACTATCGTCGGGTTCTACAATGGAAATCGCTCGTTGGTAGTGGAACTGATTCCAACCATAGATCTATTTTCAAGTGAACATATATGGTCATTATGGATTATAGAACCACAACTTGCGAGTGGTTTAATTCGTCACCCAAGCTCTGCAATTTGAAGTTGTGTGTTTTTTTGGTGAGTTAACCACAATTGTCGATCTTTGAACCTATAAGATCTGATGATCTTGACTAACTGCAGGATTGAAAATATCACAATGTTTAATACTCCTTTTGATCTCTGCAAACTATCCCTGCCGTTGATCTGGATATTTTTCATTCGACGATCACGACTTAATATGACTTAATATGTTCGTTTGTTGTATCAACCATAGTTGTCGATATTTGTGTTTATGAGATCTGACGATCTAGACCAATTGCTGGATTAGAATCACCGAGTTGTTTAATTTTTCTTTTGTTCTCTGCAATTCATGCATGTCATTAATATATTTTGCAGATCCGATGGTCAGGATCCTCCCACTGTCCTCAAGCCCATGGTCACTCATATGACTAACGATCATTCCATGAGGTGATCAATACCGCCACTTTTCTTGATCGGATGACTACTGAGGCTTCTCACCTTTTCCTGTGCATTGATCGAATTCCCAATATTTCCATTGATCCCGATGACACTTCTGAAATGTGCTCTTCCTTCTTAGATTTGATCTTCAAATACCATTCACACCTCCTTCTGAGATTGTTCTTTTGATCTTTGCATATTGTTTGACATTTTCTGCTAACTGATATACTGTTGACATCAATGAAAATTTCATCTATGATAAATCACAATGATAATTCATCATAACAAAAAATCATCACATCGTAACGACATCAACTGTTGACATCAATGACAACATATCATTGACAATCTGTCCAACATAATCATACACATACATAGTACACCAATGTTTTTACGTGTAAACCCAAAGCGGGAGAAAACCACATAATTCTTTTTCTTATATGTCTTAAAGAATTGCATTCATTGGAAGCACCAACTTCCTTTTTTTTCTAGATGCAAATGGAAGGAGGCTCCAACCCCCTAGTTTCTCAGGCTACAACCTTAGGAAAGAACCAACTCCGCAATTATTTGTCTACAACCAGAAGGAATCTACAACCCCCAATGTTCTCCAGCTACAACCTGAAGGTGGCTACAACCACTTGTCCTTTCCTTATCCAACCACCCTAACGTAGAAGTAGAACGATGGAACCACTGTCACACTATCACTGTGAGATATATTCTTGTAAACGTGTACCAATCAACCTACACCAAACAACATGTAATCAACATGTACCATAAACAACCTGTAATCAACCTGTACCATAAACAAGTGCATCAACCATGCACCAACCTGTACCTCAACCTGTACCATCAACAAGTGCATCAACCATGCACCAAATATGTACCGATTATGCATCAAATACACATAAACTATGACTCATGAAGATGTACTGGGATCATCAACTATACACATCATGTATGTGCCAACTCATCAACTACTTGTCTCAACCATGTACCCAACATGTACCTCAACCAAAATCCCTCATCATTTTCATCATCCAAATCTGATTTGTAACTCTATAATAGACATGGTGTATATGATCACATGCCTGCAAAACTTCCTTAACTTTAACAACAAGAGACTAGCATTTTCATCAAACTTTACTTTAGTCTCACATGACTAATTTTGGATTAGTTAACAACCCTAAATTGAAATAATCATAACTATGTACATGTAATAAATAAAAATATGAAAATAGCACACAATTTTCTTATGTGTCTTTTATGCAATTCCTCCAGGTTTCACTGCTTGGAACCTCTCAGAAAATGAGTTATAGCAAAAATAGCATACCTTGTTGAATTATGGCTTATTCTAGAGAGCAAACTTGTAGAGAGTGCCCTGCACAGAATATTTGTTTTATGGATATGAAAATGGTACATAGAATACTAAAGACTGTAATCTAACCAATACATTTTTTCTTACTAAATTTGGATCTTTTATGAAGAATTTATGACATTTTAACCCGAAACACTTGTTTTAGACTAGTTTTAGGACTAGCCACAAACCCTATTTTCCATGGAGTGTAACTCCAAAAATAAAATGACCCACAAGATGAAATTTTTATCACAACTACCTGGATATGTTGCCTCAATGGTCTCCAGATTGCACAGTCCAAATCATTCTAAGAAAACATTTATTGTGAAAATGGTGAGATGACCTGTAAATAACATACATTAGAAAGCATCATCAAAATAATTTATCCTCCCTTGAATTTTGGCCTTCTTTACATCATATACCCTTTGAAATTCATGTTAGATATACTTTGGTTACCTCAGTCACTTGTAGATATTCAATATGCTCAAGTGCAATTAAAATGAGAGACCCTTGTCTCTTATTTATACTTTTATGTAGCTTCCTTAAGAGGTTACCTTCTAACCATTCTAAATCACTTTCCTTATTTTAGGGCTAAATCACTTCTAACCAGTTGTCCAGTTAGTAATTTCTCCATTAAATTTATTATTTAAACATGTACCAACATCATCAACTATAAACCTCATGTATGTGCCAACTCATCAACTACTTGTCTCAACCATGTACCCAAAATGTACCTCAACCAAAATCCCTTATCAATTTCATCATCCAAATCTGATTTGTAACTCTATAATAGACATGGTGTATATAATCACATACCTGCAAACCTTCCTTAACTTTAACAACAAGAGACTAGAATTTTCATCAAACTTTACTTTAGTCTCACATGACTAATTTTGGATTAGTCAACAAGCCTAACTTGAAATAATCATAACTATGTACCTCTAATAAATAAAGAGATGAAAATAGTACACAATTTTATTCAGTGTTGTGTATGCATTTCATCCAGTTTTCACTACTTGGAACCTCTCATAAAAGGAGTTATAGCAAAAATGGAATACCTTGTTGAATTATGGCTTATTCTAGAGAGTGAACTTATAGAGAATGCCCTGCATGGAATATTTATTGTATGGATATGAAAATGGTACAAAGAATACTAAAGACTGTACTCTAACCAATACATTTGGTCTTACTGAATTTGGATCTGTTATGAAGAATTTATGACGTTTTTACCTGAAACACTTGTTTTAGACTAGTTTCAGGTCTAGCCACAAACCCTATTTTCCACGAAGTGTAACTCCAAAACTACAACGACCCACAAGATGAAATTTTTAACACAACTACACGGATATGTTTCCTCAATGGCCTCCATATTTTTCCATCTGAATCATTCTAGAAAAAATGTTATTGCAAAAATGGTGATATGGCCTGTAAATAACATACCTTAGAAAGCATCATCAAAAGAATTTATCCTCTCTTGAATTTCGGCCTTATTTACTTCACCTTCCCTCTTAAATTTTCCTTAGATATACTTTGGTTACCTCAGTCACTTGTATATATTCAATATCCTCAAGTGTAATTAAAATGAGAGACCATTTCCTCTTATTTATACTTTTTGAATATTCGACCACTGCACCGTCAATTAACTTCCTCTTAAACACGTCAAACCCATGGTAGGGTCGACGATAATATGAAAATCATATCCTTCAGAGTTATGGCCTAGCTATCATAGGATGCCCCTTGTGGCCATCGAAAATCCAACACCCTCACCCGTCTAAAGTATAACACAGTCGTCGAACGCGAGCTCTTTGGAGTTGAATATCCGACAACAATAATTTTTTTCTTAATTTTTTTTTTACCAAAATGATATATATACCCATGTATATATCCCTATATACCTAGAGATATATATTGTGTATATATACCAAAGTGCATCTAAAGGAGTTGAAAGGGTAGTAGAAAATAGGAGAGAAGGATAGTTGGTGGTTGAAAGAGAGGGTATTGGTAGTGGATGGAAATCCAAAGAGTAGACAACATGGGGGAGTGACGTATACATAGTCAAATGAGTCTATGGAAAGAGAGAAGCAAGTGGGTGAGGATGTTGAGTAATATATATTTAGGATCGTATAGTGAGAATTTACATCTAAATAAAATGTAGATCGGATCATGGAGGGGAGCATGATTGTCAATCCATAAGAAGAAGGATAAATAAATGACATATTCCAACTATTCAAACCATGACAAGCACAAGAAACATACATGGTATGACATAAAGATACTAAAGGAAACCTAGAATAGTCACCACTCCTCTTGCATCTTTAGAAAATTAAGGTAATTAGTAACTTTTTTCTATTTATAATTTAAAAGAACCTCCTAAAAATGCAGTGGATGGTAGTGGTGGAAAAGCAAGTCTAATTTGAAATATTAGTAATAGTAGAAGTGCACTAGTGATTTTTTATTCTAGTTCAAAAATATCGACTGACCTAATAAGTCAGCTAGCTCCATGAGGTTTCCTTTTTACAAGAAATCAGAGAAAAAGTGTGCCTAGAGAAACAAACAATACCACAATCCACCTCCCCAAGTTCCAAGGAAAAGGAAATAGTGATGCGAAGTAACATTGGTTATTCTATGAATCGATTTGGAGGGAAAAAACGGTCACAACTCTAGACACCAAACTAGTGTAGCTCCAAATCACTTCCCAAGGGAGGTATCTAGAATGGTATATGAATTTTTCCAGACTAGCATTTAAGGAACAACTAAGATTATGGATGAGGTGAAAGTGTGATTTGTGGCTGAATTTTAGAGGCCAAACTTAGAGCACTAGAATTGCATCGAGCTAAAGGAGATCAAACAAATGATTGGTGAAAGTGATTGGGAATACTATTATGGCTTTTGTGACTTGATCAAAAACATATCTTAGCCAATCCACAAGGCTCAAAACAAGGATTTTTTCACTCAAGGTTTTCTTCCCTTGACAACAATACCACTAATACAACAAAAATGGACCACCTAGTCAGAGGCCTTGGCCCAAGCTATGGATATTGAATTGATGACTGGGTATATATGAGATACTAGAGTAGGAATTGAGATTATATCCTTAACTAGTGTGATTTCTAATATTTCTCAATTACATTTGGATCTCTCATCCATAATAAAACAAATCTATGAAATGAGACACACCAAGGTTACGAGGAAGAAATATTGGTGTTTCATATGTAAGATATAGGGTCACATGGAAAATGATTATCCATCACTGAGAGTTGATGTTACTACTCCTAACCCAATGACACCACTCACTAGGTTCCCATGCAACATGGTAGGTGAAAAATTGAAGATTCGTAGGTCTTTCACCCACCCCCACGCCTTCACATGATTCTATAGAAGTATACTTCTATCTCGTCTACCATTCTATATGATTTTGGTAGGGAAAACACCCATTCCAAATAAAAATATCATTCCCTATAGGTGTTAGCCAAGTGGCTTGAGAAAATTTCCTTCTAGGTGAAGCAGGAAAACATTAGAATGACTAATTAAAGGAGGGGTTCGAGGAGGATATGTAAAAGTAGGGATGGTAGCTACATCATCCTCATAAGATGATATAATTGCAATAATATAGGTATTTTTTCTTGGGATTTCACATGGTAGAGGAGGATGCAATGTGGATAGTACAAGTCCATAGGTCATACGACCAAGAACTTTTCTAATATAAAAAGTGGGAGATGAGGGCATGATAGTGGAATTCTTATGATTGCATACGATAACCTCCCCACATAAGAAAAAATGCTCCTGTGGACCAAGGGTTTGATGTGGTGAAGTAGAAGGTTTATTATTAAGAATACTTGGAAGCATTAAAAGAAGAAACCACTATGCTATGGAATGGTGCAAATAGTAACTTATTGGTCAATAATCCCCCTAATCATCTATGGCTGGGTAAAAAAATTTAGGGATCATAACATAGAGCTACTAGAGAGACCACCTCAAAAATATGGTTCTTGAATTCTTCCATACCTTCATTAGAATCCTATATTATGAAGGGATGAAAAGGAAGTCATGGTAGGCCTTCAACAAGATATTTGAGGGGTGGGGGGAGTGGAAATAAGAACCCATCCACTATCCCTAGCCTAAAAGAAAATTTTGATGGATTGATCAAAAGAAGAATCCTTGGACCAACACAGAAATCTAGATGGATGTTTATATCCATGTGTATGAGGTGTGACATGTCATGTTTGATCTGGAATTGATGTGAAAACCCTTCCAAAGAAATTATAGGATATGATGGGAGATGATGTCTAATATACTCATAAATTCAGTTGCAGCTAGTAAATTAGTACATAATATACCCCATTGAATACCTAGAGGAATTTTAGGTCAACCATGGAAATGTGAAAACAATCATAGATTTTGAATTCATTAAGATCTTCGAGAGAATAATAATTACCTTACCCTCCTTGGATACAAATGGGAAAATGACAATGAGGCCATAATTAAATTAAAGAGAATGGAAATGTGATTTCAAACTAATGGAATTGGAGTAATACAACCCATTGGTCCTATCAAAGGGAAGTGATACACAGATCTAGTAGATGATGTCATGGTGGTAAATTAGTGGACCAATTGTATAACTTGACTACAACAATGAGAGATGATTATATCAAACCCAATATTGATGGAGAAACTATCTAGAGAACCATTTGTTCTATGAGTTAGATAGCTAAGAAGAATTCCAATATTGGAAGGAGCACAACAAAGAGTTTCCATATTCCCATTGCACCATGATCAAGTCTATCCATTGGATTGGGATGGAGCTATAAGACCCTGCAATATTTTATGGTACAGGGGATGTTGAAGAGTTTATGTAATATCTAAGAATAATGGTCCCAGGAGAGAAATTGGTACCAAAAGTAGACATGATGTTGAGATCCATGAAATTTAGGTGGCGGGATACTCATAAAATTTTTGTTGATGGTTAGGAATAAGTCCAACCAACACTATGAAATTGGTTTTCTCCACCACCCAAGTACTAGGTGATTGAATTTCCAAGGGTAGAAAAGGATCCAATCACATTTTTAGAAGTCTATGAGGGAAAGATGAATCTAGTCCTACATGAAAATAGGTGCATCCAAAGGTGGACCATTGAGAGCTTCCTATAACAATAATGGTTCCATGAAATTATTTACCCCTTGGGGTCTTGTTATCACTCCAAGAAACTCTCCTAGGTTGTATGTCAGAGATGCCTGGTAACTTAATCTTTTTGGTAACTATTTTCTCAATAATAAGAGTGGGTTTGGATCAAGATGAATATCCTAATCTCTGGATTGTACCTTCAAGATAGTCTAGTTGTATTCATGCAATACAAGGCCTTCAAGAGCTATTATCAGATAGGTTTGTAAAACAAAAGGATAAGAAAACCAATCAGTTAACTAAAACATACATAGGAAATATATATGATGGGTCAACAAACTAGCCAAAGTTGCTTATGATTCTTTCTTAATAGTCAAAAGTAAGATGACAGTTACCATGAGACCATTAAACATAGACAAAGAACAATTTCAACTCATATGAATAGACAAAGATGAAGGAGAGTCTGACAATAGCAAATGAAAGAATCTTGTAGGCTTAATATATTTAATAAAGTGTCTTTCATACAAAAATAGTAGATCATAGAACTCAAAATCGAACACTGTGTTCATCGTATGTTCTTGGATTTATAGACTTTTACAAACAGTTTCCAGATCCTAGATATTTGGGTCAAAGTTTGCCAAATATAGAAAGTCAATAATTGTCTTAAGTAGACTAGATCAATTCAACTTCTCGACTTCTCTTTTCTCTCTTCAAATCCTGGGCAGGTGTAGTAAGCCTTCTCAGGCTGATGGATCTCATGTGATATGAGAGGATTCGAACTTGACACCTGTTGACAATCAACATACTTATCTCCTTGACAATAACTAACCATTACTTGCCTTTTCTCTCTTTTAAAACATCTCCAAAACCAAAACAAACTCTTGATAGATATGTCATTAATTATTTTCCATCGATTGGGAACCACTTTTGAACCTTTTGGACAAGAAAAACTTGGATCTATGCAAAAACATTAGCTTTCTGCCTTATCAGTGCTTTTGGTAGCTAGAGGAAATAGAATTTGGGTCGATTAGCTACAAAAAGCTCTGCTTTCGGTGGCTAATGAACAATCGATATATTCACCTAAGCCACCGAAACCTGAGATTGTCAAAATTTCAAAAATACCCTTGTCTCACCTCAAAAACGTCTCAGGACTGATCTTTTTAGACCTCTGTATCTTGCCCAAGATTCATAGGGTTACTGGTTTCTTCTAGTTCCTTGCATTGAACTGCCACCTCTGCAAGGGTCTCAAGAGAAGCGCGAGCTTGGTGTTTTGAAGCCATTGTTTTTTTCCTCAAAGCCCTGACCTTTTTCTTCAAACCTTGGGCTACTCTCCATAAGCTGTTGTAGTCCTTTACAATCTTGTTTTTCTTTTTGTTTTCCCTTATGCTTTCATGGGCTAGTATTTCCAAAGTTGAATTGCTTTCTGCAAAGTTTTTTGATAGGGTTTCATACCTGGTCTTTATTACTCTTTCAAGCACCTCTTGATCAACTAGCGTCTTCTTAAGCTTCTTGATTTCTTTTGATTTATTCTGCTTTGCTCATTTGCTAGATGAGGCCTCTACAACTTGTGTCTCATGTTCTTCTTGGGGAGTAGGTGATGGAAGGTTCTCATAACTTGTTGTGTATATGTCTACAAAAACAGAGTTGTCACGCCCTGTGATAACTAAATCCTCATGCCCTATTTCCAAATGTTGCTCTTCATCTTCTGAGTCTAATTAAGGGAGGTTAAGAATGTTTGTGTTCACTGGGACTTCACTGACCTCTCTGTTAGCGATAAAAAATGCACTGGCATTTTTTAAAGAATGATGCCTAATCTTGCAGGGAACTTTTGATTACCTTCCCGAGCTCCAAATGCAGATTTGAAAGCACCATTGGAAATCTTAGGATTTATAGATGTCAATCGACTATTCAAGAATGTAAAATGGACTCTCCACGACTGAGAAATTTGATTTTTAAAAACTTTGCACTTTCACCAGCTAACTCGTCTTGAACTTTGTTAGTTAGCTGGTGAAAGCTCTGCTTTTCACCAGCTAAGGAGCGGATTTTTAGGTAAATAAGCTGGTGAAAGCCTGTCACTGCCAGAATGACCAAATTTTTGCCCAGATCGGGAGTTTTTTAGTTTGAATGGTTTGAAACCGCTTCAAATGGACAGTTGTTGAATTATCAAGTCTGATTCAATGGTTATTTTTGATGGATAAGGGAAAGAAGAGGTGTTTAAATCGATTTTGGTATCTTTTTCAAAGGCAGAAAATTAGGGTTTTTGCACACTTCACCAAATTCAAATTTTATCTTTGGAGGACCAAATCAAACAGCCTTGGGAGGTTAAAACTGCACTTCATAAACAATCTACTACTCTTAGAGATCATTAGATAGGATCTTTTCCTATTTTGTTTTGATTTTCCATTTTTAGTATTCTAGATCCATTTTTATAGGATCTCATCCTACACTTGTTGTATCTATTTTGATTTAACTATTTTTATGAAATCTGATCCATCTTTTAAGGATCTAGATTTCATCTTGTAAGGCTATAAAGCCAAAGACATTTGGAACACCAAAGGGGTTCAATAGAAGAGACATTTTCTAGCCATTGAATTTGACTTCTTATTCTGATAATAGAATCACAGTCCTCTTTTGTTTTCAATATCAGATTCTTTCATATATTTCATGATTCTACA
>SNQJ01S0013674.1:56133-113634 GCA_010110895.2 Picea sitchensis | reverse complement strand
TCAGGAAGGTGCTGTGTTGAAACCAGAGCGCACGCAGAAGAGAGGGACCAGGGGTTCCTTCTCCCTCCAGTGGAAGGCTCTTCGGGGCCCTCAACACAATGCTTTCCTTACAACTGAATAGAACTGAACTGAGTGATGAAATAGCTCTGGGTTACACTGCTGATGAGTTGTTTGTCAAAGGCTGAGCTCTGAGTCATCTGGACAGCGTAATGATGCTTCGAATTCCCTGTTGAAACAATGAGTCCTCACAACCTTTTATAGCAGTTTCAAGGGCGGTTCTGTAACCTTCTCCAGGTGTGAATAGGGGCGCATTAGGGTTCACTTAGGTCATTTAATCCGTCGTTTTTCCAGAGCCGACTCTGATTTGAGGGTCAAATCACCTTGGGGGCCGGTCTGTAGGCGGTCGAGAGGCTGACCTATGCAATTAATGCGCCGTATTAGCAGATGCGCGGCTTTTTGTGTGGACAGTCGCGCGTCGAGCGCATGCGTGAAAAACACGTTTTTGTCCCGCGCATGTGCGCGCATCAAGCTGATGTAAAGCACCTTTCAATTTTTGGTTACTTTGTATAGTTTTTTTGCCCTTCTGGAGTGCTGTGAGATTAATTCGGTGCCATGAGTGACTTCATTGCTGTTTTGATGATGTGGAGTTCTTGTCGCCATGTGCAGACGAAATTTCAGTGATAACAATGATGTTCTTGCGTACGAACTCCCTTGCTAGCCTTGATGTTCTCTTCGACCTCTTCATCATCTTCAAACAATTATCTTAAAGATGAATATTTCCTTTCTTTCAGGAGAAGGACAAGCTCTGAATGCTGAGCCATGACATAGTACACCATGGTAGCAGTCTCTGTGGGTCTGATCTCCATAGGAATACTATGATAAACACTATAGAACCTCTTGTTGAATACAGCCAAGGCTTCCTCTTCCCCTCTCCTCAAGTCATTAAACTCAAACCAGTATTGATCAAGGGACTTGTTCTCACCCCAACACTTTAAAAATGCATGGCATAGATTAGTCTAGGAGCCAATAGAACCGGCTTCCAAACATCTACACTACACAACAACATATCCAAACAAGGAGTGTGAGAACAACCTCATGGTAACATCCTCATGAACAATCTCGAACTGGTCAACAAAGTTCTCAAAGGCCCCCAAGTGCCTCTCGGTTGTAATATGATCCTCCCCATAAAACTGAGGAATATACTCAAAGGAATAAAGAGGATAAGGATGAAGGTCAAGTGGAAGCCTTAAAGGTTTAAAAAAATTATTTCTGATTTTAATTTGAAAACCAGTGGGATGATCATGAGGATTAACGAGTTGATGGAAAGGCTCGGTAGGAATAATGGAGGGTAACGAGATTTGAGAAGACTGTGAATTATTTTCAACCTCCTTGGGGATACAAGGGTGATCAATTTCAAGAAGATATGCAATACAGATCTAACTATTATCAATAGGCAAAGGTGAAGACATGAGATCGGTATCTACAACACAAGAAGAGGAATGTTTTCTTCTTCCAAGGATGGATAAATAAAGGAAGGCCTATTATCATCTGAATAGACAAAGCAGAGGATAATCCTCTGTATATGTGAAGGGAAAGAGAGAAATGAGTTGATAAACAAGAACATGATTTCATGAATAAATCTCATAAAATGATACCTGGTCTTCCTCTTCGGTATGGTCATCTTTCTGTCAACAGGATCCTCCCTAGTGGAGTCTTCGATTGTGGAGTCACCAGGTGCAAGTTGCAATCTTCAATGGTTTGGATGTTTGATGCACCTTTAGAATTAGAAGCTTGTTTTCATTCTATCCCAGGGAAAAGTCTTCAATTCGTTCCCCGGCAATGGCGCCATGAATGTTATCACTGATAGTCACCCTCAGATTGCAGGAGGATGAGCCCAGTACCCATAAGATTTTTTGGTGGATCTTTGGTTTATATGAGTGGAGGTTAATGGAAAAAACTCAATATATGAATGATGTTCAACACAGAACTGGACAAGAAATGTACAGGGAAGTGAGGTCCACAACTAACTGCAGTCAGTGAATTGATTTTAAGTGTGAGAAGAGGGAAGACTTAGTAAGAAAGGTGGAAAAGACTATTATGGGCATCAAGCCTTCAAGCAACTTGGAGAAAAAAAACTTAGACTGAAGATCCCTCTTAAGCTCAAGTTTCAGACACTGAAATATGTCCAAACAACACAACCACAACATCACAATGATCAAACCTACATCACCATGCAATTACATCAATTCGATTGGATCCTCCATTCCCGATCCATTCAGTGTAAGAGAGAAAAAGATCACAAGGAAGTTGACTAAAACTAGTCACGATACGACTGCAATCAAACCTACATTACAACAACATAACAACCCTCGACTTGATCCTCCATGCCCGAGTGTTTTAGCATAGTTTTTACAAAGAGATGAAAAGAGGTTGACTTCTATTAATCTGAAAATATGAAATCTGATACATAACCAAAGAACAGTTCTGGAATAAAAAACATTACAAAATAGGGAGCTCTGCTCAACCATTTGACCACCATAACAAAATATCAAAACTACTTATTTATACTCAGAACAATCCTCGACTATCAGGAGAGTGATCGGATCACTACATTCAAAATTTTGTGTCTGAGCAGTCTTCTGTCAGACTATGCATGTATCCCTCTGTCAGACGCGAGCTCAGATCGACATGGGTCTGCAAGAGAATCCATCCACGGGGGTACCTTGGGTTGACAACTATGTTTTCCATGGCCGACTCCTCCATACTTTCTAATTACTGAGTGACTCGAGGCTTCAACCACCAACTCCGTTTTCATTAACTGCTTTTCTCGGGATTGAAATGTGGCTTAATGCAAAGGGGGCGGCCACACGTTGCTTTCGGATAGGACGCTATAGAAACATGTGATTGCAGGCCGCTCAAAGGTGGTTTGGGTTCACACCTCTTTTGAGCCTGCAATCCGCCACCTTTTTCCACATATTACTTTTGCCAAACCATGGCTTCAATTGTGGGACCACTCAAGAAAATTATCGCCTGAGCACGTCGTGTCCCCGCAATGGATTATGGTCATCGATCGTGTGATATTGGGTGAGGATTTACGATTAGTGGAACAAATATGTCCTTTTCAAATCAATGGATAAGATCTTCCCTTTTCAAATCGACGGTCGAGATCTGCTTCACGATTTGGGCTTCGGACTTTTCAAACCTCAAACCTCCTTTGTCTTATGTTGCTTTTACCTAGAGATAAGGATATGGCGACGTGTGGCTCCTACTGATTGACGACTGAGACACTTTTCGGGTCTCCGAGATATGGGAAAATCAAATATCAAATCTCGTTTAACTTCTGTGTTTTTTACCCAGAGTTGTCTATCTATTAATGCGCATCCGCTTCAATCAACGACTTTGCTCGTGCTTCGGGAATTTGACCCCTTCAACCAGATTGACGACCCTTTTTTTCCCTTCTCGATCAACGATCAAGAGCTACTTCGGTTCTTCAGACTTTTCCCCCCTTCAATTTCCTCCTGAGCTCTAGATATGGCGCCGCATGTCCATTTGAATCGGATGGCTAAGACTTACTCTGGGCCTTCGGGCTTAGGGTGTTTTTCATGGCGCTATACTTCATGCAATTATGAAAATTTGAATACTCGGGGGCCGCTAATATGATCCTCATAGAGGATCTCCACCATCGCAAAACTGAGCCCGCCAGTTTGTATTTTAAGCCCAAAATGAGTTGCTCTGCATGTTGCGCTCAGATGCTTTCTGTGCAGACCATGAACTTGGACGACCTGCTGCCCTTGAAAACTATATGTGATAACATATACCATGTGGATAATTGATAGTGTAACTTCCATACATATGACAGGTGACCGTGTAAATATCCCAAGCTTGAAGGAAAAGGAAACTTGTCATAGAGTGGAAATTGGAGACAAGAACCCTTATGCATTCAAGGGAATTGGAAAATATTCTATCAAATTGGAATCAGGTAATAATATTCATCTCAGTAATGTTTTGTATGTACCTGGTTTTAAAAAGAATTGAGTATCTATTTCTTGTTTAGAAGACAAAGGATATAGAATATCCCTTTTCTGTGGAAAAGTACTCATATGGTCTAAATATTAAAAAATAGAAGATGCTAGAGTTATTGGTATTCATGAAGGAAGATTATATAAACTTCTAGGTCAAGATGCTCAATCTCTCATACATGATGAACTCAATCCTAGTGAGTTATGGAACACAATGTATTCTCACCTTCATTATCAAGCATTTCCATCTCTAAAGCAGATGATCGTAGGGATACCGTAGCTACAATCAATACACGAAGGTATTTGCAAAGGATGTGCACTTGGGAAGAATATTAAGAATCCATTCCCAAGCAGTTAGAATAGATCCAAGGAGATATTGGATCGGATACACTCAGATGTATGTGGTCCTATGCTAGTGAAGTCTCTAGGAGGCTCTCTTTACTATGTGACATTCATAGACGAAAGATGAAGTATTTGGCAAGTTCCAAGAATTCAAAGTTAAAGTGGAAAACTTGGAAGATAAGAAGATCAAGAAGTTAAGATATGATAATGGAGGAGAATACACCTCCAAGGAGCTCGTTTCCTTTTGTAAAGTAGCCAGGATTAGGAGGGAGCTAATTATCCCACATAATCCTCAACAAAATGGTGTGGAAGAAAGAAAGAATTTTTCCATTGAAGAATCTATTAAGGCAATGATGAATGACCATAATCTATCCATGTTTCTATGGGGAGAAGTAGCTATGACAGCCGTATATATTTAGAATAAAAGTCTTCATTGTATATTGAAGAACATGACTCCAGACGAAGCCTTCTCCAGATTGATGCCAGGTGTGGAACACTTAATGATCTTTGGTTGTCCTGTCTATATCCATGTTCCCAAGGACAAAAAGAAGAAGTTGGAACCTTCAGGAAAGAAGGGCATATTCATTGGATATAGTGAGACATCAAAAGCTTACAAAATCTATGTTCCAAGTCAACAAAAGGTTGACATTAGTAGGGACATGACTTTTGATGAGAAGATTTCCTTCAAGAAATCTATAGAATATTTCATGGACTCCAACGATGAAGAGGAACATGAAAATCCCAAGGAAGAAAGTAGATGTTCTCCAAAACATCCTAGTGAAGAACCAGACCAAACACTTGAACCTATAGAACTAGTTGTTGTACCGAAGAACAAACAATGACCAACATGGCTAGAATTCACCTTGCACAAAGCAAAAATAAATAAAGATCATATTGGCACCTTCAGTGAGAGAAATAGGCCCAAAAATTTATCTAGTTATGTGGCACTCATGACAAGTCCTATCAATGCAGAACCTTCCACCTTTGAAGAAGCAGTCAAGAAGAAAGAATGGAAGGAATCTATGATGGAAGAAAATCAATCCATCATGAAAAATTATGTATGGGAAATTGTGCCTAGACCTGAAGGAAAGTATTTATTCTTCAAAATGTGTTTACAAGATAAAGAATACAGTAGATGGGAGTATCGATAAATACAAGGCAATATTTTTGTCCAGAGGGTTCAACCAGCAAGAGGGAGAAGACTGTGATGAGACGTTTGCTCCAGTTGCCAGATAAACCTCTATTAGATCCATCATATCTATTGCAACATCCATGTGTTAGAGTTTACATCATATGGATGTAAAGACCACTTTTCTCAATGGAGTAATTGAGGAAGAAGTATACATAGAGAAGCCTCAAGGTTTTGAAGTACACCCAAGAGAAACCCATGTATGCATATTAAAGAAGGCATTGCATGGACTCAAGAAAGATCCAAGAGCTTGGTATGCACAGATTGAAAATTACTTGACTCAAGAAAGATCCAAACCTTTATTACAAGGTTTTGAATGATGCACCTGTGATCCTACTACTATATGTTGATGATTTATTTTTGACAAGTACAGAGCCTCTCATTATTTAGTGTAAGAGGGAGTGAGCCTCTAAATTTGATATGAAGTATCTTGGTCTCATGCATTATTATTTGGGACTAGAAGTATGGCAGAAGCATGGTGAAATATTCCTAGGGAAAGGGAAGTATGTGGTAAAGATCCTTTAGAAGTTTGGGATGATGGATTGAAAATCCATGGCAACTCCCATGGTGACAGATATGAAGAAGGTCAGAGACTTTGATTCTAATCCAGTGGACTCGTCCATGTACTAGTAGTTGATTTTCTCATTGATTTATTTGGTTAATACCCGGTTGGAAATTTCCTTTGTTGTGAACACGTTGAGCCAGTTCCAAGTGGAACCTAGACATGAGCATTGGATAGCTGCAAAACAAATTTTGATATATCTTCGTGGGATGCTAAATTATGGTTTGAGATGTGCCTTAAATAGTGACGTACAACTACATGGATTTACTTATTGAGATTGGGCAGGGAGTGCAGATGCCAGAAAGAGTACTTCTGGTATATGTTTCAGTTTGGACTCTGTTATGATATCATGGGATAGCAGGAAACAAAATTTTGTTGCACTCAACATTGCATAAGCAAAGTATATTGCAACTTGTGATGCTTGTACGGAATCATTATGGCTCCGTAAGATGGTTTCTGGACTATTTGATCATGTGTTGGATTCGACTGTGATATATTGTGATAATCAAAGTTGTGTGAAGATTTCAAGGAACCCCATGTTCCATGATAGATTGAAGCACATTGAGATCAAGTAATATTTTATCCATGATAAATTCCATAAGGGAGAAGTGATTCTCCATTACATCTCCACCGATGAGAAGATAACTGATATTTTGACAAAGCCTTTGTCCAAGATAAAGTTTGCATACTTGAGGGACAAGCTGGTACTTGTTGAGATACCCTCCCTTAGTTGAAAAGGAGGAGATGAGTTCCTTGGTTGGGAGGGAGTGTTGATATATGGCATCATGGATAGTCATTGTGTTGGTGGACATACATTTTCCAGGTGGCGAATGGTCTAGGAAGAATAGATTGTTGATGGACTGACATTGTCCCTGTGGAGAATGGTCTAGGTTGACAGATTGTTGATGTACCATGGAAAGTTATTCTCTAGGGGCATTGTTCGAACAAGTAGAATGGTCCAAGACAACTATTCTCCTTAGGATTTTCTCAGACCGATAGAATGGTACGTTTCCCTGAGTTCACAGTAGTGACCAAAGTGGGGATATTGGTACAGGAAAAACATTTTCCCTGAGTTCACAGTAGTGGCCAGAGGGGGGGAAATGGTTTAGAACAATCATTCTTCTAGGACATATGTCTGAATTAGAAGAATGGTCCATTTTATCCCCATTTTGTAGATAACTAAGGAGATTATGTCTTGAGTCCCTCAGGTTGCAGATATAGAGTGTTGAGAGACTACATGACCAACATTACACTTTTGCACAAATGGAAAGCGCTCTCACCATCACAGATGGTCACATATTTCCATATGGCATCCACCACATCAGATGGCTTCCGGAAGGCAGTGGGCCTTTCTCCATGAGGTACAAGTCAGTATTATGGTGAGCACCATTTCAATATTTAATCCATTTGAGTATGTTGTATTTTAGATTGCTCTAGATTTCATGATATATGCTTGGACATTATGCCTTTTTTCATGCTTCAACTTGGTGGTTGACATTGTTCCCTAGTAAGTGATCTTCCTTGGCGATGGGTTTGCTACTAGGAACCCCCCTAAAGAACCATCGTAAACTTCCTGACCATACTTACCACTTTCCATAATTGTTCCCCTCCATTTCCTTATCTCTTGGGATTTTAGGGTGTATTGACCCAACAAGGGGTTGTCCCTCATTCTATGGGAAGAAGGGGATAAAGGCATAGAGGGATTAATGTTGGGTAAAAGATAAAAGCCTTGTATGAACCTTCCAAATGCTTCTCCCAAGGATCACTCAAGAAAGAAGTGAAGCGCTTATCTTTGAGTAAAGGGGGACCCACAATATGATAAATAATTCTTAAAGGGTTAGTTGAATGATAGGAGGTATCATCACGAGACGACCTATCACATCCATGAATATCTCGTGGTATGACATTTCCATCATTTGGTCTCCAAACCATGGTAATGGCTCTAAGTTGCATGGTGAGAGAAAGGGGCTCTCATCACGATCCAACCTTCTCATTTCCACTAGGTATTTGTGGGTGACATTGCCATTATCTGGTCACCACGCCAAGGCGGTGACCTTCAACCTCTCCTTAAAATTATGAAATAATAAAAGAATGGAAAATAATGGGCTTGTAAAAATTGCATTGCGGACGAAGGTACCACAAACCCTCTACAATGGCACCCGTGAATGAGACACTACGAGCCCTTGTATGTCATGATCCATATTCCCATTGTGTTTTGACCCCAACCACTTCATACACTTTACATGGCTTAGAGAGGGATCTCTTGGAAACTTTCCTTGACCTAGAGAAATATCTACCCAATAGAACACCTCGTCAACCCTCCAATATTCAAGCTTGACAAGTCGCATAGTGTCTTTGAGAAATTAATTGTTTGATATAGTGATGTGTGATGCACATGCTTAGGTGGCTCATTTATTTATTGGAGTCACTTATCATGATGTTATGACTTGAGATCCTTGGAGGGAGGGCTCTTTTGTCTTTGCATGACCTAGTTGATGGATAGTTTTGGAAGAAAAAGCATAGCTTGGGCTTCCATGGGGCTGCAATCCCACAGGTTGGATACCAAGGGTCCACATGATGGATCACATAGATCAAATATTAAATACCTAGAAGATGATGTGGAAGACGTAGCCCAACGCTCACATGCCAAATGATTTTCCTAGGTGGGGAAAAACGTCTTCTTTTTTAGCTTGACGTCATACTTGGGGGCTAGGGTTTGGTGGTGGTGTTGCCACACATTGAAACATGGATGTTTTGAGGAGGATGAAGGCTTGGCCATTAGGAGATTTCATAGATTCTTGACATGTGGGCTTTGGAGGCCCACCATAGCTTCTCCAACACCAACGACTTGTTCCAAGTGGAAAAATGTCCCCTAAAGGGGTGACATCCATGTAAAATTAGGGTTTTATTTGTGCAAAAGTGAAAATTTAAATGAAATTTTTAATATTACTTTGTTAAAGGGGGAAATATTAGGGCTGTTGACCCCTATTCTTGTGGTTTACCCATTAATATGTGGACAAGTCATCTTGGTGACATTTTATATAAATAAGAGATCATAAGATCTCATTTGGATATAACTCTCCCTCTTGTGAGAAGAATTGATATGAAATTTTCATTACACTTGGCATATTTGTCTCTTGTGCACTTGTTTATGGCTATCTCTTGTGAATGGTTGATGGAGGAGTGAGGCGCTAGCCTTGGATGAATGTTTTCTAGCTTTTATGGTGGATTATCTTAGCATCTTATTGATTTGGTATGGTTTTTACTCGTATGCTATCATTTGTTTCAAGTCAAGGATTATCTTTCTAGGAGCTAAGTAGGAAGTAAGATCATTTACACCCCCACTCTAGTATTCATCATTTATTTCTTGAAGTTCATTGATGTTGCAAGGGTTTGTTTGAGGAAGTAAGAGGATTTACACCCCTCATTCTCAAACCCTAACTAGAGATAATTTCCTTGGGAAGTAAGAGGATTTACACCCCCAAGGAAGTAGCATCTTTAGTTCATTTATTTGACTCCATTAACCGAATAGTAAAGGCACTAGTAATTTATTTTTTGCATTGGAGAAATAAAATCATTGCCTTGGGAAACATAAAAATTTGTCTTTTGAAAGATATCTTGCTTGGAGTTGGTTTGCCACATTGAGAGGAGTCTTCCCCTACTAGGTCGTCCCCTCTCTCCCACTACTTTAACTTATGTTACAAACTTTAACATATAGGCATTAAGGTTGCATAACCCTAGCTACTAATCCACTCTTAACTCTTGAACTAACCCTAGACTAGCTCCTAAATTTTGCACATTAACTCTACTAACTAGGGCACACTTTTTTGGCTAGTCTTGGAAATTTTCAATGGCTGATTTTTCTGTTGTATGCCATTGAATTCTACAGCCATAAGGATGCATTTTTTTGCAGAAAATACATGCTGTAACAACTTGCTTTATTCAGCCTCAAAGTGCCATTTTTCAGTCATAATTGGTTGCCATATTCATTGATAATATTGTTCATTGATCTTATGATTTGCATGCTGATTTGAATGTCTTACTTGCTGATATAAACTTTCATTTATTGATAAACTTTAAATTAGGGGCATAAATATTAACTTTTTGATACACACTAACATATATCATTGCAAGTTGGATTTTCTTGTGTCTTGGGCAGGTACAATCATCTGGAGAAGTACTACACCTTTGGGGAAACAATCACTTGAATTAAAAGGCATCTCTTTCCACTTCTCATTCCACTTAGACTTGAATTCTAGGGGTTCCACTTCCATATTCATTCATCTACATATCATTCCCCCTAGGGTCACCGAGATCTCCTCCCTAGAGTGACCTAGTCACCCTTGAAGTTTGGTACCTACATCGAGGTGACATTGGGTGTAGGATTCCCAAGTTGTAGCGCTTGATTTTGTGGTTGGGTTAGGATTTTACCAACCCACAACTTGTGCTATAACATTTTGGCGTTGTTTCCAGGGAGGATTTTGAATCCTCTTTAGAATCCTAATGACACTTTGGCAAGTTATCCCAAAGCCTTTCCCTTAGCTTTCCTTGCGACTCCACCTAAGGGATGTTCTATTTCCACCCTTCTTGATGAGCTCATTTTGAAGCTTATCTGGCTACTCCACCTTCCCAGAACCCACTTTTCCCTTATCCTTTTCCATCCTCTGGTGAGCCTTGAGCTTGAAGACGATCCCGATGAAGAAGATCTGGATGAAACATATGATGAATATGAAGTATCTTCTCTTCCACTTGATGAAGACATACATGTGTTACACATCAAAATTACTCATCACTATGATGACCTAGTGTCGTCATTACCAATGTCACAAGTGTCGCATTTTGGTCGCAAGTGTCACAAACATCATACCGCCATCTCTCCTATGTCGTGTCTCTAATGAAATTATCAATAAAACTTAAAATACACCTCAAAAGACTGGTTTTGAAGAGGAGAAATAATTTGACAGAGAGTACAAGTCTTTTTCCATGGAAAAAACCACTCAAAAATCAATTTTGGAAGGCAACGCTCCCCTATATATTGTCAGGGAGTGCCAGTGCTCTGTACCCTCTTTTGGGGGAGCATTGCAATGCTCTGTGCCCCATTCTGAGGGAGCGTTGTACCTTTTTGAGTGAATTTTGGACTGTTGAGGAAAATCAGGAAAGAATCCCCCTCATCTCTAGATTTGGTTGGATTTGGATCTGAGGTCAAGGCTCGATCTTAGGGAAGATCCACAACTGAAGGAGAAGGATCCTCAACCTATCCCAAGAATATCTTAAGTGGTTAGGCCTCTCCAATCCTATATAAGGAGGCCTCCTCATGGTGAAAGGAGGATACATTGAAGGCATCAAACTTATGATCTCATAAGGGAGATTTATCATTGAAACATCATCATTTTGTTGGACAAGGAGAGCTTGGTGAAGCTATTGCACCTTCATCAAAGGTCTATAATTATTCTCTATTGTTCTCATTAATATACATATGTGCTTAGCATGTTTCTTTCAAGGTTGTGTTTATTCTACATGAACTTGTCTCTATTAGATAGATCTGGTTTCAAGCTAATCTTAGTAGAATAGGAAGCTTGTTATGTCTTTGTTTGGTTTGCAGGACTTATCAAGGAGCTTGGGGATCAAATATCAACTCGGACTGTGCGAGGACAAACTTCGTTAAAAAGTTACACCTTTCTTCCTCTTCTCTATACATTAGTTTAGCTAGGTTTAAAAGGATGTCAGTGACCAACGTTAGCACCATTTCTATCTTGGTATTAGGATTCTAGAGCCCAAGAGGAAATCCACTTGTCCGCAGGGGGATTCTCCTGTAAAAACATGACTCTGCTCCTCCTTCACATCAAGAAGACAACATGATGAGTTATAATCCTTTTGAAAACTTTGATGATTCTTTGTTCCATGATTGTGGAAATGAAAAAAACTGCCAAAAGGATCTCGATGAGGTTTATCTTGTAGATGGATTGAACGAGACTTTGTTATCTGCTTTCCCTTTTGAAGAAAATGAAGTTATCCAGTCTTGTGAGGAAGTGATCAGCTCCTATGGTGAAGATGAATTTGTGGAGCAACCCTCAGATATAGTTGACGAACACATTGATGATTTCATACAGGTTGGGAGACATAGATGGGATGTGGGTTGCTTCATTATTGATAGAGATCCCATTTATGACATAGAGGGTAGCTCTCAGGTAGAGAGAGTTGAAATGTCATCTTCAGAGGACTGGACTCCATGCATGTATGATTTAGATGTTTGGAAACCTAATGATGACATGGTTACAAATTTGTTTTTCCCTTTCAAGGATGACTTGTCGCAACATGATCTTCATTATCATTTAATACATACCCTTTTGAGGATCTATATTTGATTTATGAGGATTCTAAGCCACTGTGCTCATATTTTGAGGATTACCAGGATGTGGACATCATAGAGAAATCAGATATTCATCCTTTAGAACATAATTATTATCGTCTTGGATATTTTCATCAATATTTCCAGGGGAAGAGGTGGTGTTTTTCTACACCTGAGACCATTCCTTACATCTTACCCTCTTCTCTAAGAGACCATGTAGTATTATTCTGATCTTTCATTTCCTCTCAATCCTCGACAAAAAATGAGTCTTTATGTGCAAATGAAGATGAGCCTTCGTTTACATATAATATCCCCTTTCAGAGATGGATTGATCAGTCTTATGGCTACACTTTCAGGCATGATGATCAGGTTGATGGTTTCTCTTTCCAATAGGATTTCCTCCCTCCCACCCATCTTCATGAGTTTTATTTCATGATCGATTTTATGTGTGTTTATACTCAAGTTTATTATGTGCTTGACTTATCTTTGTTGTGTTATATGATTAAGAACATGGGGAGATACTTTGATGATATGATCAAATGGTTGCACTGGTTGTATGACTTCACATGACACCATCTAGCACATGATCTACAGGGCCCCAAGGCCCCAGGTAAGTAGGTAAGTCATTTTTTTCCATGCATTTTCATCTTGATTGCTCGTATTAGTCTAGATGCATTTCATTTTCATTTTTCTCTACTTGCATATTGATTTCATGCTTATCTTATAAATTTTTGAAAAATGTAAAACTTTTATTTTTCTAGCTTAGTTGGTTTTGATTATGATCATATGAGAACAAGGATGAGTAGGACATCCCACACTTGACAGTTTGATGTTTCCTTGCAGGAACAGATCTACCAGGAGATGTTGTGGTTCTCATGCACTCTACAACGAGCACATGTCCCCAAGTAGGAGCTAGATGTTATCCCCATTTTATGGATGACTAAGGAGATTATGTCTCAAGGCCCTCAGGTTGCACACATGGGGTGTCAAGAGACTACATGACCAACAATACCCTTTTGCACAGATGGAAATCCCTCTCACCAACACACATGGTCACATATTTCCAGATCGCATCCACCACATCAGTTGGCTTCCAGAAGGCAGTGGGCCTTGTTCCATGAGGTACAAGTCAATATTATGGTGAGCATCATTCAATATTTAATCCATTTGAGTATGTTTTATTTTAGATTTCTCTAGATTTCATGATATATGCTTGGACAATATGCATTTTTCCCTGCTTCACCTTGGTGGTTAACATTGTGCCCTAGTAAGTGGTCTTCCTTGGGGATGTTTTTGCCACTAGGAACTCCCTTAAAGAGTCATCATACCATTCCCGACCATACTTACCACTTTCCATCATTGTTCTCCTAAATTTCCTTATCTCTTGGGATTTTAGGGTGTATTGACCTAAGAAGGGGTTGTCCCTCATTCTATAGGAAGAAGGGGATAAAGGCCCAGAGGGAATGATGTTGGGTAAAAGATAAAAGCCTTGTATAAACCTTCCATATGCTTCACCCAGGGATCACCCAAGAAAGCAGTGAAACGATTATCTTTGAGTAAAGGGGGACCCACAATATGATAAAGAATGCTTAAAGGTTTAGTTGAAGGATAGGAGGTTTGATCACGAGCCAACCTATCACATCCATGAATATCTAGTGGTATGACATTGCCATCATCTAGTCACCAAACCAGGGTAATGGCTCTCAGTTGCATGGTTAAGAGAAAGCAGGTCTCATTACGATCAAACCTTCACATTTCCACCAGGTATTTGTGGGTGCCATTTCCATTATCTAGTCACCACGCCAGGGTAGTGACCTTCAACCTCTCCTTAAAATTATGAAAGAATAAAAGAATGGAAAATAATGGCTTTGGAAAAAGTGCATTGTAGAAGAAGGTACCACACACCCTCTACAAAGGCACCCATGAATGAGACACTATGACCCCTTGTATGCCATGAGCCTTATTCCCATTGAGTTTTGACCCCAACCACTTCATCCGCTTTACATGGCTTAGAGAGGGATCTCTTGGAAACTTTCCTTGACCTAGAGAAAGATCTACCCAATAGAACACCTCATCAACCCTCCCATATTCAAGCTTGACAAGTCACATAGTGTCTTTGAGAAATTAATTGTTTGATATAGTGATCTTTTATGCACATGTTAGGTGGATCATTTATTGATTGGATGCATTTATCGTGATGTTATGACTTGATATCCTTGGAGGGCATGCTCATTTGTCTTTACAGGACCTAGTTGGTGGATAGTTTTGGAAGAACAAGCCTAGATTGGGCTTCCATGGGGCTGCAAGCCCATAGGTTGGATACCAAGGATCCACATGTCGGATCACAGAGATAAAATATTGAATACCTAGAAGATGATGTGGAATACCTAGCCCATCCCTCACATGCCAAACAACTTGCCCAGGAGGGGAAAAACATCTTCTTTTTGAGCTTGACGTCATACTTGGGGGCTAGGTTTTGGTGGTGGTGTTTCCACACATTGAAACATGGAAGTTTTGAGGAGGATGAGGCCTTGGACATGAGGAGATTGTATAGATTCTTGACATGTGGCCTTTGGAGGACTACCATAGCTTCTCCAATACCAACGACTTGTCCCAAGTGGGAAAATGTCCCCTAAAGGGGTGGCATCCATGTAAAATAAGGGTTTTATTTGTGCAAAAGTGAAAATTTAAATGAATTGTTTAACATTACTTTGTTAAAGAGTGAAATATTAGGTTTGTTGACCCCTAGTCTTGTGGTTTACCCCTTAATATGTGGACAAGTCACCTTGGTGACATTTTGTATAAATAAGAGATCATAAGATCTAATTTGGATATAACTCTCCCTCTTGTGAGAGGACTTGATCTGAAATTTTTGCTACACTTGGCATATTTGTTTCTCGTTCACTTGTTTATGGCTATCTCTTGTGAATGGTTGATGGAGGAGTGAGGCGCTATCCTTGGATGAATGATTTCTAGCTTTTATGGTGGATTATCTTAGCATCGTCTTCATTTGGTATGGTTTTTTCTTGTATGCTATCATTTGTTTCAAGTCAAGGATTATCTTTCTAGGAGCTAGGTTGGAAGTAAGAGCATTTACACCCCCACTCTAGTCTTCATCATTTATTTCTTGAAGTTCATTGATGTTGCAAGGGTTTGTTTGAGGAAGTAAGAGGATTTACACCCCTCATTCTCAAACTCTAACTAGAGATACTTGCCTTGGGAAGTAAGAGGATTTACACCCCCAAGGAAATAGCATCTCTAGTCCATTTATTTGACTCCATTAACCCAATAGTAAAAGCACTAGTCATTTATTTTTTGCATTGGAGATATAAAATCATTGCCTTGGGAAACGTGAAATTTTGTCCTTTGAAAGATCTCTTGCTTGAAGTTGGTTTGCCACATTGAGAGGAGTCTGCCCATACTAGTGTGTCCCCTCTCTCCCACTACTTTAAATTATGTTACAAACTTTAACATATAGTCATTGATACTGCATAACCCTAGCTATTAATTCACTCTTAACTCCTTAACTAACCCTAGACTAGCTCCTAAATTTTGCACATTAAATCTACTAACTAGGGCACACGTTTTGGGCTAGTTCTTGGCACTTTTCCATGGTTGATTTTGCTGCTGCATGCCATTGAATGCTACTGCCATAACGCTGAAATTTTCTGCAGAAAATACATGTTGTATCAACTTTCTTTATTTAACCTCAAAGCGTCATTTTTCAGTCATAATTGGTTGCCATATTTAATGATAATATTGTTCATTGATCGTATGTTTTACATGTTGATTTGAATGTCTTATTTGATGATATAAACTGTCATATATTGCTGCAAATTAGGGACATCAAGATTAACTTGTTGATCCACACTAACATATATCATTGCAAGTTGGATTTTCTTGTGTCTCGGGCAGGTACAATCATTTGGAGAAGTAATACACCTTTGGGGCAAAAATCACTTGAATTACAAGGAATCTCTTTCCACTTATCATTCCACTTAGACTTGAATTCTAGGGGTTCCATTTCCATATCCATTCATCTACATATAATTCCCCCTAGGGTCACCAGGATCACCTTCGTAGAGTGACCTAGTCACCCTTGAAGTGTGGGACCTACATCGAGGTGACATTGGGTGTAGGATTTCCAAGTTGTAGCACTTGATTTTTTGGTTGGGTCGGGCTTTTCCCAACCTACAACTTGTGCTATAACAGTCCCTATAGCCCATGGCGTTGCTTTCGGCATCTGGGAGGACTGACATTCTTCTAGGATGTATGTCTGGATTAGAAGAATGGTCCTTGTATCCCATGGCATGGACTTCAACATCTGTTGGGATAGTCATTCTTCCTGTGTCACGAGTAGTGAGCAGGATAGGAAGAAAGGTCCCTATATCACTATGTTGAGTGAGTGACTTATACGAGACACTATGTTGAGTGTGTTGATTCCTGGACATGACTTATTCAACACGATGCCCGATTACTCAGATGGAGTATGGCCTCGAGAGATGATGTAGATGATGATATATTTTGGTTCCAATATGTTATCAGATGATACCGATAGTGATGATGATGCTCATGAATTGATTTACATGATCATGAGATAGATTGTGTGGCTATGATGATGTTACTTGTAGATTGGTATGCAGGATTATGTGAGCCTTTCCCATACCATGTGAAATGGATGGATGTGTTTAAGACCATTACAGTCAATACCTTCGTAGCTAGGAGGGAGTGTTGATATTATGGTAGTTGTGGGAGGTATTAACCTCCATGTGTAACCTTTGACTAGAATAGAATATTATTGAAGCTAGAGAAACCCTAAATGGATGTGTGAGAACCCTAGAAGACTATTCATCTCAATAAAATAAATATTATTAAAGCATTACCCTCCAGAAAGAGAAGTTGGCCTAAACAGGTGAAAAGGAGCACTATAAATAAAAGGTGCTTGAGTTCATTTGTAGGCATACACACTCTCACTCAAGATAAGTAGTGTGCAATTCTAGAGGAAGGAGTGCAACTGCAACGACTGCAGTTGTGTATCATTTTGGTCTGTGGTTTTGGGATTCTCTTTCTAGTGCGTTATCTTTGGAGAAATATGTGCTCTTTTATTTATATGTTGGTTCTAGCGTTGCTTCCATAATAATTCTATCTATAAAAGGTTTAAGTGCTCGGGGGTAGTTGTTTTCCTATGTTTGGGCGACAATATTGTGATATCGTTTATGGTTAAAGGAGTACATCGAATATTTTAACATGTAGGTCCTAACATAGCAGGTGTTGTTGGACTCAGTAGCTTTTTATTGTCATTGATGTCAACAATATGAAAGTATGAAGAGTTTATGACAAATAGTATATGCAGAAATTATTTCAAACAATTAGTAGAGATTGAAATTTCAAACAGTATGTAGAGATTCAATCTCAGAAGGAAGGACATTAATCAAAGATCAGAAGGGAGAACGCATTGCAGAAATACTATCGGGATCAAAATACCCACAGGAAAACTCCAAAAGATTCAAGGAAGAATCATGTTCATTGAGATAGTTTTCAGGAGTAATCACAACCATGAGTCAGTTAGAGCCACTGATCAAAGCCAATTTGAACTATAGTGTAATTTTTGGGACATCGGAGACAAGGTACAAAGTCCATGATTAAAGGAAAAATGTCAGATAACATTGGGAAAGATCTCAGACATTGGATTACAGCTGAGTAGAACTGGTCAACTTCGGTGCTAACCACTTCGGTGAAAAGGAGTTTGAATTGAACCAGAATTCCTGAAGCACAAATTCACGAAGAAACTCCAACCATTTGATCTAAGGAACACTTTGAGAAATATCCCGACCGTTGGATCAAGTAAAGTGGAAGGATAATATAAGCAAGGCCAAAGGCCCCAGATACCGAATATCCAAATTCTTGAGAATCATTGGATCGTGTTAATATTTTCATGTTAAAGAAGGATTGTTAGATGAAGTCAAGTTACTCGAGGATTATTCTTCAGGGAATCTCACTTTGGGAGAATTGGGAAGTGGGAAAAAGCGAATAATCCCGAAGTCTCGAAGGATGAAATGAATATGGACCATTGGTATAGAACTGATCACAATCATTGGATGAATCCAAGTGGAAGGATAGCATAAGCACTTCGATGTTAACAAATTATGCGCTAACCAACTACAGTGAAAGTTGGAGCAACAATTACCTGGACCTCCAAAGCCCCGAAGTCCCGAAGACATGAACTTCCATCAACCGTCAGATCAATGGAAGAGCAGGGAAATATTTTCAACCGTTGATATATTCAAAGTGCACCAAGGATGAAACTGGTCAACTCCAGTGTTGACCACTCCAGAGAAAAAGAGACTAGAATGGGTAAGTGTACGCGAAGGACGAAGCCTCAAAGTCACGACAAACATTGATCTAGATTGAAATATGATAGTCATCAGATCAGAGTTGCGTAGCAAAAATCAACTCCAACGCTGACCACTCCGGTGAAAAGAAGCCAAGAATAGGTAAGATTACCCGAAGGCCGAAGCCCCGAAGTCACGACAATCGTTGATATAGAGTAAAACATGAGAATTGTCAGATCACATGGAGACGGTCAACTTCGATGTTGACCACTTCGACAGAAAAGGGTTTAGAACATGTAAGTTCACCTGAAGGCTGGAGTTCTGAAGTCACGAAGTAAGACATGTTTTACACACAGTAAGATCCCGTGTCATCATACCCCACGTCGGTAAGGACACGTGGTGTAATCAGATGATAACAAGTGTCAAGGTCCAGTTGGAATTTTAGGTATGCATAAGTCATGAATCTAATTGACACATGGTAACCACTTGGTTAGTGCCACATCAATAGTTATGTCAGTAAGCCATGTCACTCCAGGAGTATGCCCTCCAAGGATATCCATTTCCTCCTAACAACAACTACCCAAAGTGTCGAAGGGAGAAGTCATGAACTAATGATGGTCGTAGATCTAATATCCTCCAGGATGAATCATGATTGTTATATCAAGTCTAGTGGAAATATAGAGTAAGCATGAATCATGAAGTAATGCTAACCATTGATCTACTCTGGGAGCATTCTCGACCATTAAATCAAGTGCAGTGGAAGGATACCATAAGGTGTACTAAACAACTGATAGCAAGCGGTCACCACAACTTTATGACTTATTCGGTAGGTAAACACTCCTAAGGGATTGAACTACCATAGAGTTCTAGTAACTCAGAGTCCTGGAGAGTCGAAGATCCAAAGTAAGATCTGACCATCTGTCAAGAAGGAATATTCACGGTCGAGATCCTAAAAATTGCACAATGAGAAGGCCATTAACAAAACATCTTGTTGAGGTTGCACGAACCATCCACTCAAACACATATTAAGACAAAACCCTTTGATCTATGAGTAAATATATAATACGTACTTCGATGAAATTTGATCTAGAAGAGTTGGAAGACTGCAAAGGTCAGAGTCTCGAAATGTCGAAGTTCCAAAATGAATGAGAATCGTTCATCATGCAAATAAAACATGATCGTCCGATATAATATACACACTTCGACGAAATGCTCTCCAAAAGGTTGAATGATTGCAAAGGATGGAAGTCCCGAAGGATGAAGTTACGAAGTATTGACAGTAATCCATATCGACGTGCAATTAATACGTGATCGTTGATCTTGATAAGTGATTAAAAACTCGTTTGGCTTATCACCTGGTCACCACCTGCGATCGTATGAAATAGAGGTCCGAAAGATTTTTCTATGTGAAATGTTTACACAGAGTAAAATTTTTATCCTAGTCAAGAAGGGACACTGAACTAGATAGGCCCTGAACTTTGTCCTGATTTATCTTAAGTAATCCAACACTTGCAATGGATTAAAATGATAATCAGAAAGCTTAGATATGATAAACAAAATTTGAGAATGAAATAAAAAGGCGTGGGATTGAGTTAAGAGAAATTGATCCATATCTGTGATCGATTTATGAAAATCACCCTCACTAAATTAAAAGCCTTCATGATAATGTTTGAATAATAATAGAGATTATTGTTAATTTAAAATGAAGAGGTGCAATGGTCCAAAAAAAGGGACACAATAATTCATAGCTCACACCAGTTGGAATATTATATATGAGGAATAATGGTGAGAAGAATGTGTCTCTACAGTCCATATTAGAAGATCAAAACAGAACCAAATTCCAAGAAGAAGAACTAATGATACTTATGCAGTAAGGGTGGACGGGAGAAGCACGAAAGGATTCATATCCTTTACTAAGTAAAGTGTAAATTAAGGGAGTTGGTGCTTCCTAGGGTTGATGCCCTAAAGACAAGGGAGTTGTTGCTTCCTAGGGTTGGTGCCCTAAAGACAAGGGAGTTGGTGCTTCCTAGGGTTGGTGCCCTAAACATAAGGGAGTCAGTGCTTCCTAGGTTTGGTGCCCTAAAGATAAGGGAATTGGTTCTTCCTAGGGTTGGTGCCCTAAATACAAGGGATTTGGTACTTCCTAGGGTTGGTGCCTTGAAGAAGGGGATTTGTGTCTCCTAGAGTTGGTTCTCTAAAAATTATTGGTGTCCTTCACTATTTCTTTATAAAACCTTGTAATTTATGTTAATTCTATATTTATAATTGATTTTAAATAGAATTCCATTGTTGATTTGTTGTGGTAAATAATAAAATATCAAAGTAAATGCTAATTGTTGAAAAAGGGAAATATTGATTCACCCCTCTCAATATTTCCAACAATTGGTATCAGAGTGAGTGCCTTGTGCACAGTCTAACAATTGGAAGGTAGATCCTGAAGATGGATCATCAAGAGGGAATGTCTAACCACAAAGAACCATTGTTAAATGGAGGTGGCTATTCTCTATGGAAAATAAGAATGAAAAGTGATGCAGGAGCATCGCCAGCAAACCACGAGCATGGAAGATAGTTCGACGCACTAGTGCATATTTTTGAAAGATTTTGAATTTCAAAAGATCAATGAATTAATGTAATATCTGACAAACTTTATGAGTTATGAATCTATTTAATGATGAGAGGCTGAGCCATCACATAAGATCGATGGGGAATGTATTTTTCTTTAATGTGAAAGATCGCAGTACAGATTTGGAGCTTACACTCTTATCTGTCTGACTCAATATTTATTGTAATTAGCATTAATTAGTTGATAGCATTCAATTCCATTTAATATAGTGTAGAGTAGTTGGAGGGAAGGCTCAAAGAGAACCTCTTTGAATTAAGATTTGTAATATTTCCCAAGGGGAGGATGTTCTGGTTAATGATCGGTGTTGTTGCGGATAGAGGAGAACCGAGCAGTAGTTGAATCTATCTTGTATAGGTTAAGGAACCGTAGTGAAGAACAATGTATGTATGTATACAAGTTCAGTTGGATGAATATAACATAGATATATTGTCCCAAATGTGTGTTGGTTATGTGTCTATCTGAATGAATGGTAGAGTTTTTGTTATTTTTCAATTCTCTTTTATTTTTGTTCTTGAATCCATGACTGCATTTACTTTGTTGAATGTATGAGTCATTGTGAGGGGTAGACAAGTTTCATTCGTTTCCCTTCAGTGAGTGAGTGAAAGGTGTGCATAGTGTTCGCAAGGAGTGCGTGACCGAGTCTGTTTTGACTCAAAATCTCAGAAGAGATAGTGAAACTCATATGTATGCAAGGAGTGCATCAACGCCCGCAAGGAGTGCGTGATAGAGTTTTCAGACTCGAAATCTCAGGAGGAATAGTGTGATTTCAGTCGCGTGAGGTCAAAACGGTTGAATAACATTCGAAAGGAGTGTAGATCCATCCACAAGGAGAAGTTGAGTGTGGATGAAAGTCTGTTGCAAAGGGTGCACAGACCAGGAATTTGACTAAGTATCGAAAAGAGTGTTCAGAGGAACCGAGGGAGATAAAGCTCAAGAGGGAGAGCGAAAAAAATCTTCAAGGAAGGAATTCCTTAGAGTCTTCACTGAAAATTAGTGACTACGAGATTTGTTCTCAAAAGAAGGTGAACAATTCCAGACCGGTGGATCTGGTGAACCTATGTGGAAGATAGCTATGGAGTGTTTCGGTACCTCGGAGTTTGGAAAGTTTGAGGACTCGACGAAAGTGGGGTCGTGAAGTCTGAACTCATGATTCAATCATAATCGTTGCTCGTAGGAGAGCATGTGGAAAAGGATTAAGGAGTTCAGGAATTAGAAGATCAGAGGTTTGTGGGCAGAAGGCCTGGAGTTTCATGAAGTCACAAAGTACGAACCCTAGTGGGGCCAGTGGATCTAAGGAGACGCATGGCAGAAGTGAAAAACCTCATAGAAGAGTTCTTCGAAGAGAGTTGAGAGAAGGATTTGAGATATCCCCGAAGTCCGAACAATGAAGAGGTAAACCTACGGTCATAGTCGTGGTCACTTGTAGAAGAAACCTGTGTGTGAGTAGAGAAATTTTAGGTGCTCGTAGGGACCCAAGGATTCGCTCTGACTCAGTATTTCAAACTATTCAAGACAGGGAGGTTAAGAAACCCTTTGGAGGGAAGGGGGTTGCGTCATAGTGGTATAAGAGAATGCACATAATTGACTTTTGTAAGGAGAGGTATTAGAAGCGTCAGCACAATGCCACCTAGAAGACGTGTTGATCCGCCTGTAGCCAATAGAGCTATGGAAAGAGAAATGAGAGAATTGTGAGCAAGGTTGGATGCCATGGAAACAACACAAAGGAGAGAGAATGATGTTGGAGATGTCAGCGAGGACGAAAATGAAGAAGTATAAGTTGAAGAAGTTGTAGCTGGGGATGCAGTGGAAGAATGCTTGCTGAATGCGGTTTTCAAATTGAGTGCCAGAGCGAATATTGACATCCCTATGTATGAAGGAAATTTAGAAACAGAAGAATTGCTTGACTAGATATGAGCAATGGATAAGTATTTCGACTATGAGGATGTTGAAGAGGAGAAAAAGGTAAGACATGTTGTCACTAGATTAAAAGTACATGCAGTGATGTGATGGGATGAACTGCGGGTTGACAGGAGGAGAAAAGGCAAGAAAAAGATCAAGATTTGGGATCGAATGGTAGCCAAGTTGAAGGAGAATTTCATGCCCAAGGATTACTAGATAAATCTATTCATGAGGATGCAAAACCTGAGACAAAGAGGATTGACTGTGAAAGAGTACACATAAGAGTTCTATAAGTTGAATAATAGAGTTGGACAGAGAGAGAGAGACGAAGATAAAGTTGCCAGATACATTAATGGCTTGAGGTACAATATCCAAGATGAAATCAGTATGGTGACAGTTAGGAAAGTAGAGGACGCATATCAAATCGCGTTGAAGGCAGAAGAGAAGTTGGCTAGGAAGCAGAGTCAACATAATAGAGGTCGAAGTTTGAACAGAGGCAAGGAAGTTGCCCAAGATAAATAATAGAAGCCCAAGGATGAGACAAAGAAGCCACATAGTCACTCTAAGAGAGGAGGAAGTTATCGAGGAAGGAAGGGTGGTGGTAGAAGTTCTTTTCCCAGAGGAAGAGGAAGAGGCAGAGGAGGAGAAGTGAGATGTTATGCCTATGGAAAGATAGGACATATGTCTTGGGATTGTCCTGAGAGAAATAAAGGAGGTGAAGCTCACATATCAGAAGCACAGAAGTGATATGTTGAGACAGAAGGTGCAAAGGATGGGAGATCCTTGATGATGAAGAAGGTTCTTTTGAAGCAAGATCCAGAGACTAAAAAACCAGTACAAAGGAACAATTTTTTCAGGACAACTTGCAAAAAAAAGGATAGAGTTTGCAAGGTGATAATTGATAGTGGGAGAACTGACAACTTAGTATCCACAGAAATGGTGGAGAATCTAGAGTTGGATACAAATACACATATGACGCCGTATAAGGTCTCATGGTTGTAGAAAGATCATCAGTTAACAGTTACTAAACAATGTTTGGCTGAATTTAAAATAGGAGGATATAGGGATGAGATTCTATGTGATGTGATTCCTATGGATGTTTGTCATGTTTTTTTGGGGAGACCCTGGAAGTATGATAGAAATTCTATTCATGATGGGAGGAGAAATACATACACCTTAGAGAATAACGGTAGAACATAGATGTTGTTTCCAATTGAGGAGAAGAAGTTGAAAGAGGAAGCCAGTGCAGGCATACTTCTCATGAGTGGGAAGGAAATCCTGAATGAAGTAAAGAAGGAGAAGGAGATGAAATTTTCTATATTGAGGAAACCAAGAGCTATCCTTACCAGTACTTCACTAGAAGATTTTCTTGAGGAAGTTCAGGAATTACTAGAGAATTTTGTTGATATTGGAGTGGATGAGTTTCCAAACTCATTTCCACCTATCAGAAGCATCAGTCATCACATTGACTTGATACCAGGAGAAATCTTGTCGAATAAAGCAGTGTATAAGTTGACACCTCAAGAGAATGAGGAGGTGAAAAGACAGGTTCAAGATTTGTTAGACAAAGGATTGGTCAGAGAAAGCTTGAGTCCACGTGAAGTACCAACTGTATTAATCCCAAATAAATATGGAGGATGGAGAATGTGTACGTACTCGAGAGCCATAAACAATATTACTATCAGGTACAGATTTCCATTGCCAAGGATGGATGACTTTATGGATTGCTTGAGTGGAGCCAACTATTTTTCAAAAATAGATTTGAAAAGTGGATATCAACAAATCAGGATGAGACAAGGTGATGAGTGGAAAACAACATTCAAGATGAATGAGGAGTTATATGAATGGATTTTTATGTCGTTTGTCTTAACAAATGCCCCAAGTACTTTTATGAGACTGATGAGTGAAGTGTTAAAGGATTTCATTGGTAAGTTCGTGATTTTACATCTGGATAATATACTGGTATTTAGAAAGACTAAGGAGGAACACTTGATACATTTGACATTTTGGATGAGGAGGTTGCAGCAAGAGAAGTTGTTGATTAATCTGAAAAAGTCCTATTTCATGAAGTCAGAACTCATTTACTTGGTTTTTTTCATTTCTTCAAATGATTTGAAGATGGATCCCGAAAAGGTGAGAGCAATCAGAGAATGGCCATCACCAAAGAATATCTTTGAGGTAATAATCTTCCATGGGTTAGCAAGTTTCTATCGGAAGTTCATCAGAAATTTTAGCGGGATTAGCGCTCAAATGATGGATACAGTGAAGAAGAGAAACAAGTCTTTCAAATGGACAAAAGAGGCTGAGAGGAGCTTCAACATATTGAAGGAAAAGATCATATATCAACGAATTGGTAAGAAGACCAGAAGGAAGACATATTTTGAATACTTGGTGAAGTGGAAAGGACAACCAGCAAAAGATGCTAGCTAGGTTAATGAAGCAGAGATCCAAAATCATGGAAGATTGATGCAGGAGCTCATGGACAAGAGTCCATGAATTTTCAGCCAAGGGAGTATGACGCAGGAGCATCGCCAACAAAGCACGAGCATGGAAGACAACTGGGCGCACTAGCATATTTTTGAAACATTTTGAATTTCAAAAGATCAATGTATTAATGTAATATCTGACAAAAATTTTAAGTTATGAATGTCTTTAATGATTGAGGTTGATCCATCACATAATATTGATGGGGAATGTATTTTTATTTAATGTGAAAGATCGTAGTACATATTTGGAGCTTACGCTCTTATCTGTCTAACTCGATATTTATTGTAATAAGCATTAAGTAGTTGATAGAATTCAATTCCATTTAATATAGGGTAGAGTAGTTGGAGGGAAGGCCTGAAGAGCACCTCTTTGAATAAATATTTGTAATATTTCCCAAGGGGAGGATGTTATGGTTAATGATCATTTTTGTTGTGGATAGAGGAGAACCGAGCAGTACTTGAATCTATCTTGTATAAGTTAAGGAGTAGTGAAGAACAATGTATGTATGTATAAAAGTTCAGTTGGATGAATATAACAAAGATATATTGTCCCAAATGTGTGTTGGTTATGTGTCTATCTGAATGAATGGTAGAGTTTATGTTATTTTTCAATTCCTTGTTATTTATGTTCTTGAATCCATGACTGCATTTACTTTGTTGAATGTATGAGTCATTGTGAGGGGTAGACAAGTTTTAGTCGTTTCTCTTCAGTGAGAGAGTGAAAGGTGTGCATAGTGTTCACAAGGAGTGCGTGACCGAGTCTATTTCGACTCAAAATCTTGGAAGAGATAGTGAAACTCATATGTATGCAAGGAGTGCATCAACGCTAACAAGGAGCGTGTGATAGAGTTTTCAGACTCGAAATATCAGGAGTAATAGCGTGATTTTAGTCACGTGAGGTCAAAACGGTTGGAGAACAATCGCAAGGAGTGTGGAGCCATCCACAAGGAGAAGTTGAGTGTCGATGAAAGTCTGTTGAAAAGTGTGCACAAACCAAGAATTCGACTAAGTGTCGAAAAGAGTGTTTAGAGGAACCAAGGGAGATAAATATTAGGAGGGAGAGCGATAGAAATATTCAAGGAAGGAAGTCCCTAGAGTCTTCACTGAAAATTAGTGACTACGAGATTCATTCTCGGAAGAAGGAGAACAATTCCCAACCAGTGGATCTGGTGAAGCTACGCGAAAGATATTTGTGGAGTTTTTCGGTAACTTGGAGTTCAGCAAGTTCAAGGACTCAACGAAAGTGGGGTCGCGAAGTCTGAAGTCACGATTCAATCCTAACCTTTGATCACAGGAGAGCATGTGGAAACAGATTAAGGAGTTCGGGAATCGAAAGATTGGAGGTTTGTATCGGAAGGCCTGGAATTTCACGAAGTCGTGAAGTCCTAACCCTAGTGGGGTTGATGGATCCAAGGAGACAAGTGGTGGAAGTACGGAACCTCGGAGAAGAGTGCTTCCAAGAGAGTTGAGAGAAGGATTCAAGATATCCCAGAAGTCTGAACCACGAAGAGGTAAACCTACGGTCATAACCGTGGTCACTTGCGGAAGAAACTTGTGTGTGTGGGTAAAGCAATTTCGGGTGGTCATAAGGACCAAGGAGTCGCTCCGAATCAATATTTAAAACGATCCAAGACTGGCATGTTGAGCAACCCTTTGGAGGGAATGGGATTGCATCAAAAAGTTGCATGTTGGCTCTTGGTTTTGATATCTGGAAATTTGTTGTAGATGGTTACACTGCACCAACTACTCCACCCATGGATGTTGCAGGAAATAAAATCTACAATGACAATGCAAGAGAAGTTAACGAAATTCTAGGAGGGTTGACAAATTCCATATGTGCGAAGGTTATACATTGTTAGTCATCCAAAGAAATATGGGAGAAATTGGAGGTTGTATATGAATGAGATAACAAAAGTCAGGGAAGCCAAACTACAGACCTATAGAACGCAATTTGAAAATCTGAAAATGAAAGAAGAAGAGAACATTGTTGAATAATTTCATAGGGTAGATGAAGTGGTTAATTCATTCAGAGAAGCAGGAGAAGAACTTACAGATAAACCTATTTTGCAAAAGATCCTAAGGTCATTACCTATGAGATATGATGCCAATATTTCTAGAATTGAAGATAGGCTAGAACTTGACAAACTCACAGTTGATCAACTTCATGGAATTTTTACAGCATATGAGATGAGAATAGGGAACGAAAAACAATAAAAATGTGAAACAACCTTTAAGGAATCTAAAGAAAATAAGAAACGAGAACATATGTCTCATGAATATCAGTCAGACATATCAAATGTAGAAGAGGCCAACTTTATAAAGAAACTCCAAAAATGATTTGGAAAATATAAAGGAAAGTTACCTTTCAAATGTTTCAACTGTGGCATAATTAGACACTTTGCTAACAAATGTCCCTATCCCAAGCAGGAGGAGAATGTTGAAGAAGCCCAAAACCAAAGAAACCAATACAAGAAGAAATTTTATAAGAAAAATAAAAACTTCTACTCCAAAGAAGACATCATCTCTTCAGACATGAGTGAAGATGAAGATTCAAAGATTCTATTTATGGGAATGAACACTCAAAATAACGATGTAGATGATGAAGAAAACTCTAAATTTGAAGGAGAAATAAACCTAGAAGCAAAAATTATTAGTGCTATGGAGGAACTAAGAAAGTGTAAAAAGAAGAACAAGTTATTGAGGGCACAACTTCAAGAATTTGAAGAATCACATCAATCAAGAGAAATAGATGCATCAAGAACCATCAAAAAATCAGAACAGATCATATGTGATTTTAAGTCCCAACTCATATAAGCTAAAAGAATTGAAGAAGTCATTTCAAAACAACTTAGTGATAAAATACAAGTATGTGAGAAACTAGAAGTTGAGATTAAGCTGTTAAAAAGTGAACTTGAAAAAGAAAAGAAGATATCAAAATTTGAAAATAGTTCAAAAATATTGGATGCAATTATCAGTAGTCAGAGGTCACCAAACAACAAGACTGGCTTGGGATACACCCAAGACTCAACCACTACATCACAAGGATCAGCCAAAAGGCCAATCAGTTACACATATGCTATACAAATCTCCTTAAGAAAAGAAGATAATAAGGAAAAGATGATACCATTGAAAACTATTCCACATAAACAGAAATCGACACTCCCTACTAGAGTAAAAGATGACAAGAAAAATACAATCACCAGAAGAAATCCCCCTAATAAATATCTATTTATTGGATATTGTTACTCTTGCAATAATTTTAGACATAAGGTAGTACACTGAAAATCTTATGGACAATACAATCGTAGAAATGTCCAAATATATAAGAACAACAAGTACAATACAAAGAAGAGAAACTATAACTCATTTTCTCCTTTGCAAAACTTCAATATTGAATGCCAAAAATGAAACAACTATGGCCATAAAACTAGAGAATGTAGATTACCAATGCAATCTTGGAAGATAGGAAACCCTAATAAACAAAATAAGAAGATATGGAAAATGATGCACCTAAAGTTGATGAAGTTAATAGTAGAAGAATGGTGGGTAAAGACTCTAATAAGGAATACAAAAATCAAATTTTTGCATATAAAGTGAATTAAGCTCAAGAAAGGAGGGTTCCTAAAGAAGAATATGACACAATTGTATTTCTTTATGATGTCCTGCAAATCAATAGTCCACTACCCAATAAGAGAGAAATAGAAAAAGGAAAATCTAAAGAAGAAGATGAAGAAGTTTTTGTTACACAAAATAGTGATGATGATGATGAATCTTCAATAGTAGACCAACCAGAAGAATTGAGTGATGATGATCTCAGAAGTTTTCCAATGCTATTTTAATGATCCACTGAAATTCCTTCTCAAAAATTAGAAACAAATAAGGGAAGGAGAAATTAGGGAAGACTTAAAATTGTTCATGTTGATACTCCTATGCGTATTGAAGCACATAAAAATAAATAGATAACTAGGATCATCTAAAGCATCATGGTTTGATGGTATAACTCTATGTAGGTTCTGACATGGTTTTTTGCAGGTCTTCATCTACCCATGATTAGTGCCAATTATGTATTCTCTCAGTAGAGTTATGGTTTATGAGGCATATTTGTCATGGTACATGGACAATACATATCCAAGGATCGTGATAGGAAGAACATATTATTCTTGAAACAATTGATCTATGTTCTAGTTGAGAAGTAGTATCTGAAGTGGAAGCAAATTGCAGTGATAGCATGTTTTTCATCTTGCATAGAATATAGGAGGATTTATTCTTCTTTCCATGATTGGGTGTAGCAACATGATTTCAGGAGGAGAGATGCATAGACAGTGGGAGCATCACCTCAGGGGGGGTATCATCCTAAAGGGAGAAATGAAACATCCCTTTTTGTCATTGTTGTCAAAGGGGGAGAATGATTAGTAAAATCTAGTTAAAGATTAAAAAAGGGGTTTTATTGTGTTGCCATCAATGCCAAAGGGGGAGAATGTTGGACTCAGTAGCTTGTTATTTTCATTGATGTCAACAATATGACAATATGCAAAGTTTATGTCAAATAGTATATGTAGAATGAAAATGAAAATAACAATTAGTAGAGAATGAAAATGTCAAACAGTATGCAGAGATTCAAGATCGGAAGGAAGGACATTAATCGAAGGTCATAAGGGAGAGCGCATTGCCGAAATGCTATCATGATCAAAATCCCCACAGGATAACTTCAAAAGATTCAAAGAAGAATCTTGTTCGTTGATATAGTTTTCAAGAGTAATCGCAACCATGAGATCAATTAGAGCCACTAATCAAAGCCAAGTCGAAGTATAATGTAAGTTTCAGGGCATTGGAGACAAGGCACAAAGTCCCTAATTAAATGACAACCGTTAGATAGCATCAGAAAATATCTCATCCATTGGATTAAAGCTGAGTATAACTGGTCAACTTCGTTGCTGACCACTTCGGTGAAAAGGAGTTCGAATTGAACCAGAATTCCCGAAGCCCAAATTCATGAAGAAATGCCAAATGTTTGATCTAAGGAACACTTCGGGAAATATCCCAACCATTGGATCGAGTAAAGTGGAAGGATAGGATAAACAAGGCCAAATGCCCGAGATCCCGAATAGACGAATTCCCGAAAACCGTTGGATCATGTTAATATTTTCATGTTAAATAAGGACTGTTAGATGAAGTCAAGTTACTCAAGGATTATTCTTCGAGGGATCTCACTCCCGGAGAATTGGGAAGTGGGAAAAAGTGAATAATCCCGAAATCCCAAAGGCTAAAATGAATTTGGATCATTGATATAGAACTGATTACAATTGTTGGATGAATCCAAGTGGAAGGATAATGTAAGCACTTCCATGTTTACCACTTCGGCGTTGACCAACTTTGGTGAAAATTGGAGCAACAATTACCTAGACCTCTAAAGCCCCAAAGTCCCGAAGTCATGAAATTTCTTCAATCGTCGGATTAGAGGAAGAGTAGGGAAATCATGTCAACCATTGATCTATTCGGAGCGCTCCAAGGATGAAACTGGTCAACTCTGGTGCTGACCACTCTGGAGAAAAAGAGACTAGAATGTGTAAGTGTACCTGAAGGTCAAAGCCCCAAAGTCACGAAAAACGTTGATCTAGAGTGAAATATGATAGTTGTCAGATCAAAGTTGTGTAGCAACAGTCATCTCTGGCACTAACCACTCCGGAAAAAAGAATCCAAGAATAAGTAACATTACCCGAAGGTCAAAGCCCTGAAGTCACGTCAACCGTTGATCTAGAGTAAAACATGAGAATCGTTAGATCACAAGGAGACATTCAACTTTGGCGTCGACCACTTCGGCAGAAAATGGTTTAGAACATGCAAGTTCACCTGAATGTTGGAGTTCCAAAGTCACAAAGTAAGACATGTGGTACACACAATAAGATCCCATGTCATCATAGCCCACATCAGTAAGGATATGTGGCGCAATCATATGATGACAAGTGTCAAGGTCTAGTTGGCATTTAGGTATGCATAAGTCATGAATGTAAGTGACACATGGTAGCCACTGGGCTAGTGCCACATCAACAATGATGTCAGCAAGCCACGTCACTCTGGGAGTATGCCTTTCAGGGATATCCAGTTCCTCCTAACATCAACTACCCAAAGCGTTGAAGGGAAAAGTCACAAACTAATGTTGGTTGTAGATCTAAGATCCCCCGGGATGAATCATGACAGTTAGATCAAGTGTAGTGGAAAGATAGAGTAATCACAAATCATGAAGTAATGTTAATCGTTGATCTACTCCAGGAGCATTCTCGACCATTAGATCAAGCAAAGTGGAAGGATAGCATAAGGTGTATTAAACAACTGACAACAAGCGATAACCACAACTTTATGACTTATTCGGTAGGTAAACACTCCAGAGGGATTGACCTACCTTGGATTTCTAGTAACCCGGAGTCTCAAAGATCTGAAGTTCTGAACCTTCGTCGAGAAGGAAGATTCACGGTTGATATCCTAAAAAGCGCACAATGAGAAGGCCATTAACAAAAAGTCTTGTTGAGGTTACACAGACCATCCACTCAACCACAGATTAAGACATAACCATCTAATCTATGAGTAAATAGATAATACGTACTTCAGTGAAATTTGGTCCCGAAGAGTTGGAAGACAACAAAGGTGAGAGTCTCAAAACATCGAAGTTCTGAAATGAACGAGGACCATTCATCGTGAAAATAAAACACGACCATCCGATATAATATACGTAATTCGAAAAAATGCACTCTGGAAGGTTGAATGATTGCAAAGGCTGGAAGTCCCAAAGGACGAAGTTACAAAGGATTGACAGTCATCCATATCAACGTGCAATTAATATGTGATCGTTGATCTTGATTTGTGATTAAGCACTCGTTTGGCTTAAAACCTATTCACCACCTGCGGTCATATGAAATAGAGGTCCCAAAGAGTTTTATGTGTGAAATTTTTACACATAGTAAGAATTTTATCTCAATTAAGAAGGGACATTGAACAAGATAGGATCTGGACTTTGTCTTGATTTATCTTAAGTAATCAAACACTTTCAATGGATTAAAATGCTAATAACAAATATTAGATATGATCAACAAAAAATGAGAATTAAATAAAGAGGCATGGGATCGAGTTAAGAGAAATCGATCCATATCTATGATCGATTTATGAAAAGAACTCTCACTAAATTAAAATCCTTCACGATAATGTTTGAATAATAATAGAGATTATTGTTAATTTAAAATGAAGAGGTGCGATGGTCCAAACAAAGGGACACAATACTTCATATCTCACACCAGTTGGAATATTATATAAATGAGGAAGAATGGTGAGAAGAAAGTGTCTTTGTAGTCCAGATTAGAAGATAAAAAAAAAATCAGAGTCCAAGAAGAGGAACCAATGATACTTATGCAATAAGGGTGGAAGGGAGGAGCATGTAAGGATTCATATCCTTTACTAAGTAAAGTGTAAATTAAGGGAGTTGGTTCTTCCTAGGGTTGGTTCCCTAAAGACAAGGGAGTTGGTGCTTCTTAGGTTTGTTGCCCTAAAGATAAGGGAGTTGGTGCTTCCTAGGGTTGGTGCCCTAAAGACAAGGGAGTTGGTGCTTTCTAGGGTTGGTGCCCTAAAGATAAGGGAGTTGGTTCTTCCTAGGGTTGGTGCCCTAAAGAGAAGGGAGTTGGTGCTTCCTAGGGTTGGTGCCCTGAAGAGGGGATTTGTGTCTCCTAGAGTTGGTTATCTAAAAAGGATTGGCGTCCTTCATTATTTATTTATAGAACCTTGTAATTTATGTTAATTATATATTTATAATTGATTTTAAATACAAGTCCATTTTTTATCTGTTGTGGTAAATAATAAAATATCAAAGTAAATGCTAATTGTTGAAAAAGGGAAACACTGATTCACCCCCCCCCTCTCAGTATTTCCAACATGTGTGATACCCTCAAACATGTCTTCATCTCACCTGTCATCTCCAATGCACAAGACAAAATCTGGTAGTTTCCCTCTCTTCACCATTGTTGAAAGATTATTTCTTTGTTATTATGCCTTTGCTTATACCTTGTGGATCCATAAAAATAGATAAATAATGAAACACAATTATGAACTACTAAATATCCCTTGTTGAATGAAAAAAATATCGAAAATTGTGAGCTATGTTATTGAACTTGTACTTGAGTCTTGACTTCTACAATATGTTGACCACTTTTGACAACCATAAGCTCAATTGCAAGCACACTTTCTGTAATGTCCCCAATAGGGATCTGCTAGGGAATCAATGTTTTCTATTCTTTTATGTGTGGTTGGTTATGTATTTAGTCAAACGTATTCATGACAAATGTGGAATGTTGTAATCTAATCTCTACCATATGGATGTTCCTCCAAACATATTGCAGATATTCAAATGCTCAAGAATATGGAAAATACCTCATGGAATTATTATTATGGTTGGAATCTGATACAAAGAAATAATAGAGTTCTATTGGATGTTGTAGTAGTTGTATAAAAATAACCAACACTACAAAATAAAAGCAAAACCTGATGTAGTTGCCAAAGTCTTATCCAATAGATGCCCCCAAACTGATCCAAGGCATCTCTAGCTTCACATGATACGCTCTCGTGTTGATTGTTTTACAAATGGCCTTCAAAACCCTCACTGATCTGACCAATTATTTCTTTGAATCCACAAAAATATCTTATAGAGTTCCTCGCAAGACGAGGTTGGATGACCAATGGTGCCTTGTGAAACAATGGTTTCCAACCAACGAGGATGCCTCTAACCCTCCCGGTAGAAATATGCAGTCTACAGGGGTCCTTGAAGGACAAAGTCAGGTAACTGATGGGGCCTCATAGGACACTCATCTTCAACCAGTGAGGATGTCATTGATAGGCCTTTTGAAACCCTCATGCACCTGCAAACTAGGATCGACCTCCTCCAAATAGTTTTGCAATCTCCTGCGTGAGTTGATCTACCTCCAATTGAAAACAAACCCAAAACTAAAGCTCCAATGAAGATCATATATGGATCCTCCTCCTTGTCTAAGATCCAATGGAAATCCTTGGTGGATTCCCCTCTTGTCTAGTCAAGGTGGATATTGCACCATCGAAACCAAACCAATAGTGGAAGGGTTTTGCTAAACCCTAACAAAAAAATGGCTCCATGAGCACTTTCAAAATGATAGATCTAATCATAATACCAAAGTGAGGTTGTACACCTTATTTAATCCTTTCTTCATGCCTTCTAGGACTTTCCATTTTTGACCAAATCAAATGTTACAACCCTTATCCCATTTTTAACTAAATCAAATATGACCCTTACCCCCCTTTTTCTTTCACTTTAGGATTAAAAGTCACTTTTAATAATAAATAACTTTTTAATCTAATTTCACTTTAAACACATAACATCTCTTAACTAAGTGACATTAAATAACCCATTTTGACTCTCGTTTTCTTCAATGACAAGCCACATAAGTCATTTCCACATCCGAACAGGGGAATCCAAAAATGGGGACATGACAAATCCTCCCTTCCCAAAGATTGTTTGTCTTCAAGCAATTCCATCACGACCTGACACTCCATCAATTGATCTAGATTGAAATTGAAAATAATAATAGGATTCCAAACCACACTGTAAGATGTGAAGCATCCTCCACTCAAGGCGTGGTCCAGTAATGTATTGATATAAGAGGCCTCCTAAAAATTTCCCATAAGTAAGGCCACTTGGTGATGCAACAACTCAATCAACCTATTAAGGAACTACTCTTCTAGGGAACCAATCTCATGGAGGAAAAAATTGTGTCTCGACTTTGTGTCAGCTACCACATTGTCTCATACTGAAATCCAAAGGTCCCATGTTATCACCGGGAATGACTCATCATGTTTTCGTTGTGCCACTCTGATTATAAACATCATATCCTCTTGTCTAAATTGCATCCTCCACACCTGCATCCACAAGTGGTGAAGCCCCAAAAAATCGTTCCTACTATCGAGGATCATATCCAACCAATGTATCCTGGTGAATTCAACTAAACCAACTCTAAAATAGGACATCACAAAGAAGTCTATGTGGTCACAAGTCGATCGGACATCCACAACACCTAGTATCCAAGTATCAAAGGGAAAATACCTAATACTCCAACACCCCTAGGCCTCTGCAATCGCCCAGGCATCATCCATAAAATTTCCCAACATATCGTCCACAAAGTCCCTAAACACAAGAACCTCGTAGAAGGTAAAGTCACTAGGATCCCATACTAGTTTGTATGACGTGAAGCACCCTCTACTCATAACACTGGTCTACAAGGTGCAAATACCATAATCCACCTAACTTCTCCTGATAAGCTAGGCAATCATAAGCTACATAAACTCGATCAACTTCTCAAAAGACCACTCCTTTAAGAACCCACTCCTAAGCCTCCCAAAAGTAGACTCTGGAAGGTCAAAATTGGTGCTCTCCTCTCTAATAGTAGTTGAACTGTCAAACAATGTAATCCCAGGGTTCCAAACTAATCCTAGAAAGGAACCACCATGATGATGTTGCACCACGCTGATTATCATTGTTGGACCAATGCGCCCAATCTTCTTCCTCCTCTCCTAGAACCCCAAGCTAAACTCCAGGAAGGGGCTTAAATCACTATATTGGATGCTTCCCTATGAAGGTATCTAAGTGAATTATAAGCCTACAAATCCACGACTAGCCTCGAGTCGATCCTGCCATATAGAGTAAGTATCTACCTCCCCTCTACTGTCGTCCCAAAAATAAATCAGACCAATCATTGTCATGGCTTTGTTGATCATGATCATCTAAATAAATCTATCACTCAGATGAATTCCCATATCCTACCACCAAATTGGAATTCCACCACTCCTAATACATGATAGTTGTTGTGGTGCCATACTGGTAATCATCGGAGTCAAAATGACCCATGTCCATAGTATGCCATCATCTGGTGGAAACCAACTACTCGAAATCAATTATGTGCATGCTAATGTTTTCAACCCTTGCCAAATTACACCGAAAAATCTACTATCTTGATCTTCGTCAATGTACTCAAGTGATCCATGGAGTCTAAACACCTCCCTGGAAAGTATCCATGTCACATGTGGTACCTCATACTCATACAAGTACCTAGAATGATATGTCAAAGGTGGATCAGACATAGCCCTCATATTCATCTCCCTAAGTGTGGACTCAGGGGCTAAAAGTGTGCGACCTCTATAGTGGATAATTCCATCCACCACTCTATTAGTTGGAAACTCTGTGAACTAAGACAATACAATTTGTATCTCCTCCCATGCTCTAACTAAATGAAAGAAATCTAATATGGCTATAATCCTACCTACCTCACTCATCTGAATCGGGTGAAATATCCATGTCTCACCGAATATATTATTGGCATCAGAAAATAGCAATAGATTCCACTACCACTACCTGCAAGACTGGAAAATGCCAGGTGTGTTGGTCAACCCCAATGCTATGACCAAGGACTCAAGGTAACATCTGAGAGAAATCATGGGGGTATCTTGCTCTCTATCCCTGCTCTGATGATATCCCAATCAAAGAGAAATCTTCAAGGAATATTCATCTTCATGAAGCTCGTCCATACACTCATTGATCCTGGGTGAACCAAACTCAATGATATGTCTGAAATCCATGTCTTGAGGTCTCCTCGGGAGAAACATCCCAAAAACCCATTGTACACAACCGTACACCATTGTATATTGTTGTATACTACTGCATACAACTATATCATCATGTATCACCTTGTATCCTATTTTACATTGTATCAATCACTCCACTAATATCAATTGGACCTGGATCCTAGAGTGATGTATCCACATCTGTCCTATACTCAATCCCCCAATCAACTAGTGCATATATTTCATTGTTGGTTGGTCCACAAGAAATTTTTTCAACTACCTCCTCTATATCTAACTCTTGAGCCAAAAGGAGTGGCTCATGATACATGCAATGCAAAACAGGCACATGGGAAAAACCCTATGTGTCATACCTCTCCTCATACACCTGCAACTCTGAATACTCCTAGTTCATAATCGTCATAAGAGGATCCTCCCTCAGATCATTAGTGCCACTCACACCCTCATGTGTCACTGTTGAAAAAGATGATAGAGTTTATGTTTTTTTCAATGATGAAGAGTGTGCCAAACTAAGTTGGTAACAAATCTCCTCAATCTACCTTTCTTTGTATTCAACAAACTTAACAGAAAGGTCCCTATCCATGAAAAAATACAAATAATAATATTCATATTCTCTAGTGCCTCTTTGATGATGCATAATTGGGTACTAGTGACTCCATATGCAATTCCATTTTTCCTCTCCTCCAACTAGGTTTTCCACATAATGTCATCAATAAATATGTAATGTTCCTGAGCCAAACTTTTTGCTCAAAACACTAATTGTTTACCGTTGTTATGGTGTTCATGTGTTTGCAGGTGTATCCATATGATGTGCATGGATTATTCAATGTTGATAGACCAATAGATATGAAGCATACATTCATAAACAATACAAGAGATATAAGAACACCAGTAGAGAATCAAAATGTCAGATCTGACCTTTATTTAGATAGTAATAAGTCCCCGTATACAAGAGAACTGCAGATCTAGGAGAAAGCCCCAATAATAATAAAAAAATGGGCTTCTAGTTGATACAATAAGAAGAACAATACAAGATGGATTCCTCCCAAAGGCTGTAAGAGAAGAGATCCAAGCCTCCAAAGGCCACCAACAAGTAGATATGACTAAAGATAGAATAACATGATCAATGCACTGCCAAACCTTCTAAACTAGATGAGTTGTGCCCTACTCTAGATGCTGCCAAACCCTCAAGTTTCGACCTACCCTCTCCTAACCTCAAAATCCTTCGAAAATTGCTCAGAATGTAGATCGGGTTGCTAGAAACCTCTGGAATCAATCTCAAGTTGATTTGAGCAATGCTACTCCTCCAAATGGCTAATCCCTAAACTAGATTGTGCCCTCCCTGGTTTAATAAAGTCAAGAGGGTACATTTTCCCCTCTAGGGATCGCCAAATGCTATCAAACTCCGTCAGATCATAGATCGGGCCACTGCTGCCATGATATTGAAGTCTCAAACCAAATTATGAATATTTGACCCTCCAAACACTGAAAATACCTTTCTGCAGGACGCCCTCTTCCTCTTCAATGTGTACTAAGCTCATAGAAATAAACTGCAAGGATAAAATCCTCTAGAATAGACTAGGAATGATGTCAGGGGCCCTCCGAAGAGAACCCATGTGCTAGATTTCCCAAATTTTGCATGCTTCCTCCAGATTGAACTAGAACCTCCAAGATGGTGTGCTCCCTATCTGGAAACCCCATTGGGTTTCTCCCTAACCTAGTGAATGCTTGTAGAACCAACCTGCAACACTGTAGAATGGTGTGGGAGTATTATTTCACCTCTGCGACCAATCATGGATCAAGGAAGGTGGGATATTTCACCATCGAGTTGATCTCTATCTTTTTAGAGTCAAAACCCTCAAAATTGATTGTGCTCAAGAGCTCCAATGAAAAAATGATAATAATCCAGAATGAATAAGGAGTGCGCCCTACCCTTTCCTTTATAGCTCCAATCTATTCCTCCATCGATTTAGTTTAACCATTAGGGTTAAATCTTAACCTAACTCATCCTTTCTAATTCTTCGTTGAGTTACCCTTTTTCCACAAAGTCAACTTAACTTTAGAATATTACAATTCATGGTTGACTTTGTCCCCAATATATCTAGGCATGTAGTCTAGAGGGGAAAGATAGAACACTGCATCTCTCCAACCCTCTTCATCAAGAGGTGGGGGACATTACAGTCTCCCCTACTAGAAATTGCTTTCCCACAAGCAATTTTGAACCTGTCTCCTTGATCAACTACTCTCCTTCCCACGTGGCATCCTCCACAGGTAGATTCTTCCACTTAACCAAATATTCTCTAATGTTTATTTTCCTTAGCTTCCTCTCCCTGACTTCCAGTATCTCCTCTGGTATCCACACCAACTGTCCTTCTTCATCCATGGGTGGAAATTCCTCGATAGGAGTGATGTTCTTTTCGATGGCCCTCTTCAAGCACTAAACATGAAAGACATTATGTATTATATTGCCCTGGGGTAGATCCAACTCATAATCTATGACCCCTACCCTTCTGTTGACTCTGTATGGACCAAAGAAATGGGTCTGGAGTTTTTTTGCACCACTCTTCTTGATTGATGTTTGTCAGTACGGTTGGAGCCTCAAATAAACCAAGTCCCTAACCTCAAAGGTGCGCTCAACTCTGTGCTCGTCTTCCTATACCTTATGTTGATTTTGTGCCCTTTGTAGGTGATCCTTCAATTCCCTAAGGATGTACTGACTCTGTTGAATCCAGTCCTGAACCATGGGAGCCCTGTTGTCACCAAAAGTAATCTCTACAAAGGAGAGAGGGTCATAACTGTATAAGGCCCTGAATGGAGGCATACCAATGGACATACGGTGAGTGGTGTTGTAACAATATTCCCCCAAGTGAAGCCATTTATCCCATGCCTTTTGTTGTCCCGCCACATAGTTTTTGAGGTAGCCTTCAACCCATTTGTTGACTATATATGTCTGACCATCCGTCTGTGGGTAATAATTGGTACTAGGTGTCAAGGTTGTACCTACTAGTATGAATATTTCCTGCCAAAAAGTGCTCATGAACCTACTATATCGGTCACTCACTATGGTTTTGGGCAACCCATGCATTCTGAAAACTTCCCTGAAGAATAGGTCTGCAACCTGTGCTACACTGAAATCTGTGGCAATGTCAAAAAAGTGTGCAAACTTCTTCAACCCGTCCACTACTACGAAAATGCAGTCCTTGCCCTGTACCTTGGGAAACCCTATGATGAAATCCATGGATATGCTCTCCCACTTATACTCCGGAATGGGAAGTGGTTGTAGTAGTCCTGTTGGGTGAGTGTGTTCATCTTTGTTGGCCTGGAAAGTGTTACACTCCTTGATGTGGTTCATCACATCTTCTTTTAGAACCTTCCAAGAAAACATCTCTCGTACCTGTCTGTATGTCTTGATGATCCCTTGGTGCCCTGCTAGTAGCGAATCATGGCATGCCTGTAACACCTTGGCCTTGAAGGCTGATTCGGGAACCAAGAAAATTTGGCCCTTGTAGTAAATGATGTCATCCATAATCCTGAAATTTTCATCTATCACCTGCCCATCCATTACTTCACAAGAAAATTGGTTCTTCGAATACTCCACCAAGAGGTGGGCTTTCCAGTCTACTGAAATGTCAGTCATGGCATAAACCGATGGTCTCCTGGAAAAATCGTCTGCTACCACGTTATTCTTTCCTTTGAAAAATTCTATGTCAAAGTCATGGGCCTATATCTTGCTCACCCACTTTAGTTGCCTTTCATTCAAGTCCTTCTGGTCTAAGAAGTACTTGAGGCTGTTGTGATCTGTCCTCACAACAAATTTTTCTCCCACTAAATATTGCTTGAACTTAGCCAATGCATGCATGATGGCTAGCATTTATTTGTCATATATGGTTTAAAGGAGCTCATGACATCTCAACTTCCAGATTTCATAAACAATTGGGTGCCTTCTTTGCATAAGTACGGCTCCAATGCCTACCCCTGATGCGTCACACTCTACTGTGAAGGGTTGTGTGAAATATGGAAGTGCCAATACCGGGCATGTACTCATTACTTTATTCATTTTTTCAAAGGTGGCATGTGCTTCTTGGTTCCATTTGAAGGCCCCTTTCTTGGTCAAATCGGTCAAAGGTGCACAAAGTTGAGAAAATCCTTTGATGAACCTCCTGTAATAGCAACAGATGCCCAAAAACCCATTCAACTCAGTGAGTGTCTTTGGTGTGGGCCAGTCAATGATGGCTTGTATATTTTCCTGATGTACCTGTACCCCCTTTACTCTGATAATGTGTCCTAAGTAAAGGACCTCTATCATCCCAATTCACATTTAGACTCCTTTTCATATAAGGACTGCTCCTCCATGATAGTCAGAATCTGTTCCACATGTTGAAGGTGCTCCTCCCAAGTCTTACTGTAGATTAGTAAATCATCAAAGAAGACTAATAAGAACTTCCTTAGTTGCTTGTTGAACAAATGAGTCATGCACGATTGGAAAGTGGCTAGTGCATTAGTCAACCCAAAAGGCATGACTAGAAGCTCATAATGTCCATAGTGACACCGGAAAGTAGTCTTGAAATGTCTTTCTCCCTCATTTTAATATGATGATAGTCATAACACAAATCAATATTAGTGAAATAAACTTCCCCATGGAGCTCATCCAATAGGTCATCAATATGTGGGATGGGATACCAGTTTTTGATGGTCTTCTTGTTTAGGGCCATGTAGTCAACGCACATGCACATTGTTCCATATTTATTTTTCACTAGCACTACTGAAGATGAAAAGGGACTGGAGCTTGGCCTGATGTGACCCATATCCAACAATTCCTTGATTTCCTTCTCAATTTCGTCCTTGTACTTCTTGGGGTGCCTGTAAGGAGTGGTGATGACAGGTTTCGCCCCCTCCTATAACTCTAGGATATGCTCAAACCCCCTAACTGGTGGTGCTCCTGGTGGTATAGTCTCAAATACCTTGTTGTGCCTTTCCATGATCTTCTAGATCTATGGTGCGTAGTGTGTTTCCCCCTTTTTGTCCACTCTAACTGGAATTCTGCATTTTTTTGCATAAGCGATGTCTTCTCTCTAGAAGATGGCCTCCATGTGCTTTGTTGTCAAAACCCTTGGTGTGTTTCCCGTTATACCCTTGAGAACCACCTTCTTCCTTGTTTCTTCTGTGAAAGACATTTCCATGGTTTTGTAGTTTGTGGTGATTGGCCCCAATGTACTAAGCCACTGTACCCCTAGGATGATGTTGGTTTCTGGAAGATCCATCACGTATAAATATTGGGCCAACTCATGTATTCCTAAGGTGAGTTTCATTCCCGAGATGTACCTATCACAAGGCATGGTACATCCACCTTCTACCTCCACATGAAATCCCTTAAATTCTATTGTCGACCTGTGTCTTCTTTGCAGAAATGATGAGTCAATGAAGTTGTGTGAGGAACCTCCATCAATGAGGATTGAAACCTTATGCCCCTGTAACACCCCTCTCATCCTGAAGGTGTTGAATTTTTGCATCCTATTGATGGATGCAATGGTTACCTTCTCATTTTTTGTAGGGTCGTGACTAGCATCCTCTTCTTTTGTCTGTCCTAGAGTTTCGGCCTCCATGTTTTGTATGTGGCCAAAATCCTCATCCTCATCATCTGAGATCACCTCGATATAGTGGGATTTTCCCTTGCCCATGCACTTGTGTGTTGGGTCCCATGGTTCCTTGCAGGTGAAACACAACTTCTGCCTCCTCAGTTCCCTCCTAGTAGGATCATCCATCCTGCCCTTTCCTCGGTCAAACCCCCTTAGGTCTCTTTCCCCTTGGCTAATAGGAGGTATTTGCTCTCTACCACCTTGATTGGGAGTCTAGGGGTGAATATTGTCTTACCTGCAAAACCCAAGTCTTTGGTCTTCCAGATGGCATCGTGCAAGTTGGTAGGCTTAAAGGCCTTGACCCAACCCCTCAAGGGTTTCATCAACCCTTCTGTGAAAAGCATCATGAGTCTCACTTGAGACACGTCTTGTACGATCACTGCCAGCCTCTGGAACTCCTCTATGTAAGCCTCTGGTGATATTGTCTGTATGAGCTATGTGAGCTCCCTAAAAGGTAGCTCTGGATCCCCCTGGTCAAACCTGTCAATGAGCCTCTGTGTGAACTCTATGTAAGATGTAATATGATTGTGTCCCAATGTGGTTAACCCATGATACCACCAATCGTGAGCCTTGCCATCTAAATACATGGTGGAAAATTTGATGGCATCCATATCCCTCATGTGGTTAAGTTGTAAGTAGGTATCCAGCTTCTGCACCCATGCTTGTGTCATCACTTTAGTAGATCCATCAAAATAAGAGATCTATATTTTTCTTGCCCTACGTTCTAGTTCATAGTTGGGTCTCTGATATTGTTTCGGTTTGCCCCAAAATTTGATCCCACAATACTGATCTAATGTGACCTGTCTTTGAAATTCTACGCTTAGGGCATGATACTCCTTGGAATACTGCTCAAAATTATCCTCAATATCATCCTCATAGTTATGTTGTGGCTGAGTATCCAATAATGTAGGTAGATAGGGTCTAGGAGAGGACCTGTTGTATGTATATCCTAGTGGTGCACCTCCTCCATAGCTCTGTCCCTCGGTGTCTTAATGGGGGTTGTGCTCCTAATGTTGTCTAGTCCCTCCATGAGATCCACTAGCTTCTTTGTTGGCATAAATTTCTGGACCCTTTCCTCCATGAGTCATCTGCATCAGGAGTTGTGATACCCTCTCTTGGATTTGACTGACCTTTATCAGAGCTTTTGTCATCTCTACATGTCCCCTATGTACTATTTCTTGGTTCTCATGTAGATGATGTACTAGGGTGCTCTGTGACACGTTTATGGAGTGTTGCAACTCCTTAGTGAATCCTATTAGAATCTATGGCTCACTATCATCACCTGATCCTTCCATTTCCGCCCCTGCTTCACCTGTTTGTTTCTTGTTTCTTCCCATGTAAATGCCATTGAACCTCTGCATACAATAACCCCCACTAGCTGGGAGGATCAAAGCTCTGATACCACTGTAATGTTCTTGAGCCAATGTTTTTTCTCATAACACTAATTTTTTACTGTTATTATGTTGTTCATGTGTTTGCAGGTGTATCCGTATGATGTGCATGGATTATTCAATGTTGATAGACCAATAGATATGAAGCATACATTCATAAACAATACACGAGATATAAGAACACCAGTAGAGAATCAAAATGTCAGATCTGACCTTTATTTAGATAGTAAGAAGTCCTCGTATACAAGAGAACTGCAGATTTGGGAGAAAGCCCCAATAATAAAAACAATGGGCTTCTAGCCGATATAATAAGAACAACAATACAAGATGGATGCCTCCTGTAGTGTCCCCAAGGCCGAGCCCCGTTACAGATCATGATATATGCAATGAATTGTAAATGTGCTCTATAGGCTGGTGAGCCAAGTTTTGTATAAGCCGGAAGGCTTATGTGTTTGTTAGGCCAGGAAGCCTAAGTGTTTGAGGGCCAGGAGCCTGATGTTGTACTTGTATGTATGTAGAATAATCAATAAAATATAAACACCACCAGGTGCAGACCAACCACGATGAATGAGTGAAGGGGGACTGAGCGTCCACAGAGTGGGCAAGAAACTAGGGGCTGGAAGGCGGGAAAGGGGCTAAGTGTTGAGCCTAGGGGGCTTAAACCTGGGAAATAATATTTTAATATTATCTCAAAAAGAGACATGTGCATTTCTGTTTATCCTAAGTTTTGAAAAGGGAAAGTGTGCAAAAGGGATGCAGGTTGATGGAACACATGCAGTTCCAAGGGTGACAAGTGTCAGCCCTGGTGCATGCATATAAAATGGCCAAGATGAGCCGTGAGGGGGATTCCTCCTCCATTCCACCCGACTGCCTGAGCGGGTACAGGCTCTGAGCAGTACGAATAACTCGACCTCTGCAAAGAATACCTGGTGCGTCCCTGAGAGAGGGAAAGCCTGTGATTGTTCTGAATAATCCATACCTCTCTGTCTCGGAGCCGTGACCGTGAGATCCATTTTTCCATCGCCGAACCAGTTCGAGGAAGCCTGTATCTAGCTCTGAGGAAACTGGTGTATTCCTCTGTTATGGAACGGGAAATTAAATAGTCTATGTTGATTTCAGGAATAGTCTGTGTGTGTGTTGAATTCTGAAAGGCCGAAACATCCTCTGTCTGAGCGCCGAGCCTATGTGTGGAGCCAATCCGTGAGACCATCCGCCATTGTTAAACCTGCTGGATAGCTCGGGTATGTTTTCCCCGTGGGTTGTTGTGACCACGCAGTACTGGACTGCATGAGGCTTGTTGGCCTATGAGCGACTCCTCCAGGTGAGAGAGTGCGCAGAGGGAGGAGAGAACTCCTGGAAGGAACCCTATAGCTTCCATAGAGCCCGAAGACTTCCGGTCTGGTCTGTTCCTGTAACCCAAGGCAAGGGAGACTGGCAGTCGAAGGACTGTCCAGGTGACAGAGAAGGTGCACTCTCTTGGGGTGGAACAGGCATGTGGGGAATGAGGGTCTGTGGGCAATGAGCGAGGGAGATTCCTAGGAGAGTTTACTTCCCGATGGATGTGTATGACTGAATTCCCTATAACCTCAGCCTAAGTCTGGATTCCTTGCCCTGGGGTGGAGCTCAGTCCCATCTCGGGGGTGACCCACTGTTGAGTTGAGGAGCAGTGCGGTCTACGACTGGGAGGTTCGTGGGAGGCCTGCATTTGGTTGGTGGATTTCTTCACTATCAGCAGATAAGTATCTGACTATGTTTTATCACAATTGCATGACTCTTCTGGATATGTTATCATGTTTTCCGCTGTGTAAATGAATTATTGTTGAATGTTATGGCTTGTTTAATTGTAGCAGTAACTTATATATTTTACTCTGAGATTTAAGTGTGTTTAATCGTTTAAATGCATGTTCTTATAATGTCTGTACGGATTATGTAAAAATCCATGTATAGAATGGTAACTGAGAGGTTTGAAAACCTCGGTTGAAAAAGGGTACACTACACCTCCCAAAGGTTGTAAGAGAAGAGATCCAAGCCTCCAAAGGCCACCAACAAGTATATCTGACTGAAGATAGAAGAACCTGATCAATGCACTGCCAAACCTCCTAAATTGGATGAGTTGTGTGTTGCTCTAGATGTTGCCAAACACTCAAGTTTCGACCTACCCTCTCCTGACCTACAAATCCTCCAAAACTTGTTTAGAATGTAGATCAGGTTGCTAGAAGCCCCTCAAATCAATCTCAAGTTGATCTGAGCAATGATACTCCTCCAAATGGCCAATCCCTAAATTGGATTGTGCCCTCCCTGGTTTGATAAAGTCAAGAGTGTACGTTTTCCCCTCTAGGGATCTCCAAATGCTATAAAACTTCGTCATATCATAGATCGGGCCACTGCTACCATGATACTGAAGTATAAAACCAAACTATGAATATTTGACCCTCCAAACACTAAAAATACATTTCTATAGGACGTTCTCTTCCTCTTCAATGTGTGCCAAGCTCACAGAAATAAAATGCAAGGATAAAATCCTCTGGAATAGACCATGAATGATGTCAGGGACCCTTCAATAAGAACCCAGGTGCTAGATTTCCCAAATGCCTTTTGCTTCCTCCAGATCGAACTAGAACCTCCAAGATGGTGCGCCCCCTAGCTGGAAACCCCCCTGGGTTGCGCCCTAACCTGATGAATGCTTGTAGAACCAACCTGCAACACTATAGAATGGTGTGGGAGGATTATTTCACCTCCAGGACCAAGCTTGGATCAAGGAAGGTGGGATCTTTCACCACCGAGTTGATCTCAAGGGTTTTAGACTTAAAACCCTCAAAACTCATTGTGCTCAAGAGCTCCAATGAAAAAATGATAATAATCCAGAATGAATAAGGAGTGCAGCCTGCCATTTCCTTTATAGCTCCAATCTATTCCTCCATTGAGTTAGTTTAACCCTTAGGGTTAACTCTTAACCTAACTCATCCTTTCTAATTCTTCGTTGAGTTACCCTTTTTCCACAAAGTCAACTTAACTTTAGAATATTACAATTCCTAGTTGACTTTGTCCCCAATATACCTGAGACTATAGTCTAGTGGGGAAATCTAGACCACTGAGTCTCTCCAACCCTCTTCATCAAGAGGTGGGGGACATTACATCTCCTCAATCTACCTTTCCTTGTCTTCAACGAACTTAAGAGAAAGGTCCCTATCCATGAACAATTGTAAATAATCATATTTCATATTCTCTAGTGCCTATTTGATGATGCACAATTGGGTACTAGTGACTCCATTTGCAATTCCCTTTTTCCTCTCCTCCAACTAGGTTTTCCACATAATGTCATCAATAATTTATGAGCACCATCTGCCCTCGTTAACACGTGCACAATTTGTTCCTATGTGACCAATAGTCATCTCTCCAAATCATGCAATGTTATTTCATCAACATGGTGTGGGTTTTCATAAAAGGGATCAATTAACTCATTAGATGATGTCGTGCAATGTGCACTACCTTCCTCATGCAAGTTTTTTTATCTTCTCTCACCCCCTAAATCAATCCCTTTTTTGTCAACCTCTACACATAACTCCCAATCTTTGTTAGGTTCTGGTACAATCATGTATGCATCATCATACATGTCATGCATAGGATGATGTACTGAATTCCCGCTTGAATCATCCTCATCATCAACAACATATAAGGGAGAGATGTTGAATCCTTAACATTGGTTGATTGGAACATCTTCTCATAGTCATCATAAGTAGGACAAGATGTTGTAGCCTCATCTTCTCCATCGATCACACTAGTGTCAATGGCCTCGTTGATTAGTTTTGATGATGTATCATAGTCTATTGTTTGGTATTCCTCTATGCACACATCCTTTTCATGACTAGATGCATGTTCCTCCACCTTCTCTTCATGCTCATCCTTTTTCATTTCCTTCCCTATGTCATTAAAATAATCCTCATCCAAATCATTGGGCCAACTTTCGTACCAGAGTGTGTAAATTGTTTTAAAGGGAAATTATGCATGGATGTCTTCCCTCAATTTTGGATACTCCTAATATTGAGGCATGCTCTTCTTCGTCACTAGCACCATCTTAGCTTGTTTAAGAATTTGCCAAGTTTTATCTGAGAATTCCGAAGGCTTTCTTATTCTCTTGTCCATGGAAGGCAGTGTTGATTTCTCCCTCCTATGTAACCCATTCATGACGGATGCAATCATAGACTGACAAGATCACCAACTCTGATACCATTGTAATGTCCCCAACAAGGATTTGCTAGGGAATTAATGTTTTTTGTTCTTTTATGTGTGGCTAGTTATGTATTTAGTCAAACACATTCATGAAAAATGTGGAGTGTTGTAATATAATATCTACCATATGGATATTCCTCCAAACATATTGCGGCTATTCAAATGCTCAAGAATATGAAAAAGACCTCATGGAATTATTATTATGGATGGAATCCGATACAAAGCAATCACAAAGTTCTAATGGTTGTTGTAGAAGTCGTATAACAATAACCAACACTGTAGAATAGAAGCAAAACATGATGTAGATGTGAAAGTTTTATCCAATAGATGCCCCCAAACTGATCCAAGGCCTCCCTAACTTCACACGATCCACTCTCGTGCTAACTATGCTACAAATGGCCTTCCAAACCCTCACATATCTGACCAAGGAGTTTGTTGAATCCAAGAAACCCTCTTACAGATGTCCTCGCGAGACGAGGCTAGATGACCAGCAGTGCCTCACGGGCCAATGGTGTACGACCAATGAGGATACCTTGAACCCTCCTGGTAGAAATCTACAGTCTAAAGGGGTCCTTGTGGGACAAATATGGGTAACTAGCAAGGCCTCACAAGACCGTCGTTTTCAACCTACAAGGATGTCGCTGATAGATATTCTGAAACCCTCTTGTACCTACAAATTGGGGTCGAACTCCTCTGAATAGTTTCGAAATATCGTGCATGAGCCGATCTACCTCCAAATTAAAACAAACCCAAAAATGAAGCTCCAATGAAAATCATGTATGGATCCTCCTCCTTTTCTAATCTCCAATGGAAATCTTGGGTGGATTCCCCTCTTATCTAGCTAGGGTGGATATTGCACCACCGAAACCAAATCAATAGCGGAAGGGTTTTGTTAAACCCTAATGAAACAATGGCTCCAAGAGCACTTCCAAAATGAGAGATCCAATCATAATGTCAAAGTGAGGCTCTACCCCTCCTTTTATCCTTTCTCCATGCATTCTAGAACTTTCCCATCAAATATGACCCTTATCCCCTTTTTTACTAAATCAAATATGACGCTTATCCCCTTTTTCACTAAATCAAATATGACCCTTACCCCCCTTTTTCTTCCACTTTAGGATTAAAAGTTAATAATAAATAAGTAACTTATTAATCTAACATCACTTTAAATACATAACATCTCCTAACTAAGTGACATTAAATAACCCCTTTTGACTCCCTTTTTCTTCACTGACAAACCATGAAAGTCATTTCCATTGTCGAACAAGGGAATCCAAAAATGGGGACATAACACTCTCAAAGTGATCTAAAAATTCATTTGCTATCAAGAACCAAAATCTAGGTTTGCATCTTGAAGAAGTCAAACCAAAACTCTCTCTTTTGTTTCTATTGTAAAGCCATCAATAGTCTTTGTATACAATTTCTTTATAGGCTTTGCAATTTGTTGCCAACCAAAAGTCTACACCCTACAAGCAAGTTTCCCATTTTTTATCTTGAGTCCACCTAAGGCGTAAGTAAATATATATTATAAAACAATTCAAACCTTTTGTCTCCATTCAAAAGCTAAGAACTATATACACATTCAAAGCCAGAGTAATGCTATATACAATATACAATGACTTTTAGAAAAAAGTTAGATGCTATTGGGAATCTTTTAAATCTCCATTTCCATCTCCATGTATTTCAAACTCCCTGTAGGGATTTTCCATTGGTATCGGACTTACTGATCCAACAATCCAATATAAACCATACATGGATTATGAATTGGATATGGGTCTAATTAGGGAAGATGATTACAATTGGATCAAGAAAATCTAACCAGTGTGTGACTTATCCATAAAACTTTGTGGTGTGTTGAAACTTAACCATCTAATGCTTACCCTTATTGGAAAGCTAGGTTTATCATGTAGTTTCTTTGGAAATATTCCATAGTAGATATTTGCAAATTGTTTGTCTAATTGGGAAGACAATTACAATTGCATTAATATAGCGTGTGAACTATCCATAAAACTTGTGTTGAGGGCTTCTAGCACATATCCTTTGTGGAAAACTATGTTTTTTGATATAGTTTTTGAAATATTCAATGCATTTTTTAAAGTTGTTTGTTTGTAAAGTAGTAAAGGATCATCTAGACCCTATGCCTTGAAAATATTTGAAGGAAATTATTGGGTAAAGCTTATGCTTTTCCCTTCTCTAGTTAGTTCAGTCTGATTCATTGATTGGGTAAAGCTTATGCTTTTCCCTTCTCTAGTTAGTTCAGTCTGGTTCATTGTTCATTTTTACAAACATTCGGAAGTATGTCAAACTTACTTTTGATTGTATTGGACAATATACTTCATGTATTTGATACTCGTCGACCCATAAACCCAAAAATAGCCCAAAAACCAAAAAAATATTAAAATGTTAAAGGCACCTATAAATATAAACTAAGTCATCAAATTTTAAGGAAAAATTACTTTTATTATTATTTTCTAATATATTGGGTGTTCTTGAGGTTGAAATTCTTCTAATATATGGAACAAAATGCATATTTTCATATTTGTGAGATGTATACTTTGGTATTGGAGTCGTACTAGTTTTTTTGGTTACATATTTTTCTATACTGAATTGTATTTGCATTTATATTCATGTTCAAATCTTATTACTATGTTTTAAACTTCGAGAAGTTTTATGACTAAATGTCATTTTCTTTATGATGATGATGATGATTAACATCCACAAATATCGAATTAGTTTATTGGACTTTAAGAAGGTAAGTGATTACTTGTGATTCTTTATAAATTAGTTTTTGTGCTTGAAAAGCATTAAGAGAAGCTTTCCAAGATCACCATAGTTTTGTTGAGTTAAGAGGTTAGGAAGATTGGTAGTGTAACAAATATTTTGAAAATGGAATATAATTTGGATATGGGCTTGATGCTTGACAATCTAAGAGAAAATGTTTTTCATCTTCAACCTTCTTAGTGTCACAAAAGTGACACGCTCTTTGTGAAACACTTCAACAAAATTAAACAAAACAAATAGATCAACAGCCTGAGATTACACTTATCGAATACAAAGACCTGAACCCGACGTGAATCGAACACGCAAACTTCTGATCTGGAGTCAAACGCGCTACCATTGCTCCAGCGATCCAGTTATGTTATTTTTGTAGCGCTACCATTGCTCCAGCGATCCAGTTATGTTATTTTTGTATAACTAGCAAAAAAGGAAAATACACATTCAATTTAATGGACATATATTTTAAATACACATTCAATTTAATGGACATATATTTTATTTCAATGAATGAATATATGATACAATGCGGTGAGCGTGGATCGAACACGCGACCTTCAGATCTTCAGTCTGACGCTCTCCCAACTGAGCTATCCCCGCGATATGAAAATGTGGAGTAGTTGGAAGTTATCATCAAATGAGCTGTTCAATGATATAATCCTTATCTATAATCATAATTGACATTGTCTATTGGCTGCATGCGTTATGGAAGACAAAACAGAAATGGAGATGCGGGGTATCGAACCCCGTACCTCTGGCATGCAAAGTAACATGGCTTAACGTTTGATCTACAACCTCATGATTTATAATCTATAATTTGCAGCTCTAACTTATATTCTTCACGCATTTCTCCATCGTTGGAATACTTCACTGCTCGCACGTATTAATGAACAAAATTTCGAGGACGCCCGTATTTTTTTATCGTTTACCTTCATATTTATAAAAAGTAAGTGGAATATATTTGAGTTTGGAGATTTTATATTTAATCATAATTATTGTAAATCTTTTTAATATGCAATGTGTTTTAAATTTCAATATAATTTATATCTAAAAAAATTATAAGGTGAATTGTTTATTGAGTGATTATTATTGAAATATGGTAACATAACTGTTAGCTAAATCACAATTTTACATTATTTAAATCATATTTTTGAATGTATAAATTTTTATATTGTTTAAATAATGTTTTTAAATGTATAAATGGATTGAGTGTTATTAAACATTTCAGGGTATTCAAAATATGTAACCTAAACCATTGAAATATACAATTTTTTAACATTCAAAATTTTGGACAAAATTTCAGAGAAAAATTGCCCCAAAAAAAATGTTTAAACTACATCATATTATTAAAAAAGATTATATAACTATCTTTCCAAATTCTCTATAAATATATATTATTTATAGAGATAAATGCCTTAATCTTCTATCACTACTTCTTTCCGATAAAATATAGTGTAAAATGACTAAAAAGTTGCAACCACTGACACATAATACCTATTTTTTATTCTTTGGAACCATTATTCCAAAAGCAATGAAATAACATGCAACCATTAAAGCTAAATCCTCAATATGAATCTAGTTGGAATTTTTGTTACAATTAAATAAAAAATGCTTACAAGCTTTAAAACCATTACTTTAAAGAATTTGTCAAATTTGATCTTAGTTGGAAATTATCAATCTTTTGTGTAGTTGGAATGTTTGTTACAATTAAATAAAAAATGTTTACAAGCTTTAAAACCCTTACATTAAGGAATTTGTCGAACTTGATCTTAGTTGGAAATTATCAATCTTTTGTATCATTGGAGTCATTACTCCAAAAGCAAAGAAGTAACATGCAATCATTAAAGCTCAACCCCTTCATTCAAGTCTATGATTTTTTTTATTATACTCAAATAAAAATGGTAATATATGCTAACAAGCTCTAAATCCTTACCTTAAGGGGCTTGTCCAGCTTTATCTTATACGTTGAACATAATCATTATTTTGTGCATAGAAGTCATCATTTCAAAAGAAAAAAAATGTCATACAACCATTAAAACTTAATCTATACATTCAAGTCTAATTGGAATTTTTGTTATACTCAAGAAAAAGCATGATGAGAAGATCTAAACTCTTATTTAACGGGTTTGTGCCTTGGAACTATTATTCAAAAAGTAAAGATATATTGTGCAACCAAATTTAAAGCTTAATCATTCCAATTGGAATTTTTGTTACATTGAAGTAGAAAAATGCTAGCAAGCTCAAAAGCCATACTTTAAGAGTTTTTTCCAACTTGATCTTAGTTGAATATCATCAAGATCAATATATGCAATTTTTACTAGCAAAGTGGTTGCAATAACTAGCTTTCATTTCGANGAATGTTTGTTACAATTAAATAAAAAATGTTTACAAGCTTTAAAACCCTTACATTAAGGAATTTGTCGAACTTGATCTTAGTTGGAAATTATCAATCTTTTGTATCATTGGAGTCATTACTCCAAAAGCAAAGAAGTAACATGCAATCATTAAAGCTCAACCCCTTCATTCAAGTCTATGATTTTTTTTATTATACTCAAATAAAAATGGTAATATATGCTAACAAGCTCTAAATCCTTACCTTAAGGGGCTTGTCCAGCTTTATCTTATACGTTGAACATAATCATTATTTTGTGCATAGAAGTCATCATTTCAAAAGAAAAAAAATGTCATACAACCATTAAAACTTAATCTATACATTCAAGTCTAATTGGAATTTTTGTTATACTCAAGAAAAAGCATGATGAGAAGATCTAAACTCTTATTTAACGGGTTTGTGCCTTGGAACTATTATTCAAAAAGTAAAGATATATTGTGCAACCAAATTTAAAGCTTAATCATTCCAATTGGAATTTTTGTTACATTGAAGTAGAAAAATGCTAGCAAGCTCAAAAGCCATACTTTAAGAGTTTTTTCCAACTTGATCTTAGTTGAATATCATCAAGATCAATATATGCAATTTTTACTAGCAAAGTGGTTGCAATAACTAGCTTTCATTTCGACACATGATAGAATGCATAAAATTACTCAAAGTCCCCCTTAAGTCTATGGAATAGTTGTATTGTGTAACACAATAATATAAAATAAAATAAAAACATCATCATACCCCTCATAACACACCTTCCTAGAGGTGAGGGTGCAACATCACAACAACAAAAAAATCACATCTTCATCCACCTAGATAATTTAAGGTGGTTTGTGGGGGGTCCATCCACTTGGAGGACTTAGGGTAGTTTGTGGGTGGCGGGGGGGAGGGGGGAAGACATGCTTTCTATATTGTGTATCACAACAACAACAACAAAAACATACGCTTATCCACCCCACCACACATGCCCATATTGTTCTACAAAATTCATAGTCACCTTAAAGCCTTTCATTTTAGGACATGATAGAAAGCAAGTTACCTAAAGTCTCACTTAGTTGTATTACACAGGTTGTGCTATGTAACATAACAATACAAAAAACATGTTCTTACCCAACACCACTCACCCTCTTGGGAAGTGAGACTGTGGATGTACAACAACTTAAAATTCACACTCACATTCCTAGTGAGAGACAGTGATAGAGGGTGAGGATGCACTTTTATATTGTGCAACAAAATGATACAAACAATACATCCTCACCCATTACCATCCATACCAATATAAAACTTCATAATCATTCTAAAACATTTCATTTTAAGACATGATAAATGTATAAAATTACCCAAAATCCCACTGAGCTCTATGCCATAGTTTTAGGATGTTGAAACTCACAAAAACATAACCTGACTTGGGTCAACCCAATATGGATTGAGTTGATGAAACCCACTTAGACTTACTAACCAACCTCACAACTTAATGAGTTTGATGAATATGATCAATGTATAGAAAAATTCTAACTTATTATCGATTAATATTAAATTATAATTAAATTTTATAAATATAAAATTCTAAGTTATTATTGATTAATATTAAATTATAATTAAATTTTATAAATATAAAAAAAGTCAAGTTGATATTAAGAGTTGCTATATATTTTTATGTTAACACATTGATTTAATTTTTTTAATCTTTTCTAACTTTGTTGTATGGCATTGAGTTAAATTCCTAGCTTTGTCACCTAATATTGTTATATTGTATAAAGTGCCATATGATGAGGAAGCGAAGTATGGTAGTTGGTCTTCGCAAAGTGGTTGGTAGTTTTTGTTAGTGTTTCAAAATTTGCATACTTTTATCTATTTTTGTCTTGATGGTGCAAGTTTAATGATGAAGAATAAAGTTTATAGTGGTAGTCATTGAAGTTGATCTCATATCATAAACGAAATGTTGATTACACATTACCATCCCCATCCCTAGAAACAAAAGTAGCATATAACTATGTCTTGTGTTATAAAGTAATTATCAATAGATAAATATAACTAATTATATGACATTGAGTTAAATTCTTAATTTTGTAATATCACATTGTTATATGGTATAAAGGACCATATGAATTTGTTATATGACATAAAATAATTGCATAACACCACTATTGTTATATGATATAAAATAATTGCACAACAAACTATTACAAGAATCTAAAATGTAATTAAAAGAATTTTATTTGAAAACATTTTCCTATCTTTAAATCATTACTAATAAAAGAATAAAAATATGATTACTTCATTAGAAGAATCTTATTTGAAGATGATTGCATTATTTTTAAATCACAATTAATAGAAAACTCTAACTTCCCAATTAGAATTAGAAGAAGTTTATTTGAAATGATTTCACTATCTTTAAATTTTCTTTTGGTGAAACTTGATTATCAATTTTATAAAAAAAAATCAATCTTGCTAAATTAACTAAAACTTAAACGAGTTTATCAAAATTCAATTATTTTAATTTTGGTATCCAGTTGAGGCCATCTTTAACTTGATTGTGTGTTTGGGTTGACCAACAAAAAAGTTAACCATCGATTTTGTTATTGAATCCTTTGATGACTCAAATGCACAATCGAGTTACATTCGAAGTACAATAGATAGTATATAAAAATGAAATAATTATTTTTTCTTTTTATTATTTGCATTCATGTTTGAGACTCTTATTGAGGATTATGGACTCTCAAACATTTGTTGACCATCGAAAATACAAAAGATTTATTTCTAAATAATAACTTCACTTATTGCATCAAGAATAGTGAGGTGCTCTACAACCCAATAAGACATAGATGTTGTTGCATATGTATGTGACACCATCTAAAAAAAATCAAGCAAGTGTAGATCTATCTTAAGATCGAATCTATCAAGCAATGAGAGGGATCAAATTTCTTCTTGAGGTGTAATTTCTTTTATAATTTAATTCTGTGTATGAAGGAATTAACACATGACATGGAATTAAATGATAAAAAAATTACACCTCAATAAATTTGATCCCTCTTGGTGCTTGATAGATCCGAATTTAAAATGGATCTTAAGATACATTTTTCAATATATACAAACTTGGGGAATAAATTTGGTATCAATAAATCTATAACACACAATATTAAAGATATCTTGAAGGATTAAGTATAATTTCTAAGATTTGCATGGTTTATGGTTTAGTATGTTTTTTAAAGCTAGTATGGTTTATGATTTTAATATATTTGTCTTCTAAATATTATTAGAAACACGTGTTGTGTGGAAACGTAGTCCCTGCCAAGTAGCTTATAAGGTGATTTTTGGAAAATGAGGAGAGTCGAGGAATATTGTTAAAAAAACAGAAATTAACAATATGATAAGTAAACGGTAATTAGAATAGATGTTTAAAAAATATTAAAAAGTTATGTTCAATTGTTTTTTAGAAATGAAATGATAAAGAAAATTGTAAATATTAAAAGGTATATTGAAATTACATTGTATAGTAATTTAATAATTAATGTGCATTGTCAATCCTTTCGAACTTGTGTGGTGAGTTGTCACTAAGCAAAGTAGTGCCAATTATTTTCGAACATGTGTGTGTTAGGCGAAATATATGTCATTATAATAACGTTGTAGTACTTGCCCAACCAT